>PVJC01041163.1:0-15473 GCA_004026665.1 Murina feae | reverse complement strand
GGGAGGAAAGAACTCTCCAGGCACCTGCTGTTTCCTGCTCTTCACCTCAGTCAGGCTCAGCAGCCTCCTGGGGCATTTCTCCCACTCCTGCCCTGGTGTCCTGGCAGTAGCTGTGGGGGCTGACGGGTGCTAACCTGCATCCATATGCTGTGTGGGGAACACAGAGCTCTTCTCAGAGACCTTTGCAGGCACTGGCGCCTGGCCCTCTTCTGCTCTGAGCTGCTCTTTCCTCTCCGCATCAGGCCATCATCACCATCAGCTCCCAAGGCTTCCTCACCATCTTTACTGCTTCCCATTGGCTGAGGTATCACCAGGGCTGGAACAGAGAAGGAACCCCGAGCCCCTCCTTCTCCACTCGCTGGTCCCTGGTACTTCTGAGCTTTCTGCCCTGACCCCACTCACCTCCAGGAAAGTGCTTGCATCCTACAGTTTCCCTTCAGGCAACAAGGCTGTGCCACCACATCTCCCTTTGCTAGGCCAGCTAGTTAACGCTCCCTTGTTACAGTAATTATTGAAGAGTGTGTTAGTTAGGTATATGAAATGTATTAGATAAAGTTTGGTTTGCAGTAAAAAGACTTTTTTTACTTTAGGATGTGTGAAGTACTTTACTAAAAACTAGAAATGTTAAAGTAAAAAGTGTTACACCCTATTACACCCTGCTACACCCTGCTACACCCTGCTACACCCTGCTACACCCTGCTATATCCCGTTACACCCTAAATGTGTGAGATAGATAGAAGGGCAGAAGCCATACCAGGCACCCACGATAAGACACTGAAGAAACCCGGCAAAATGCGCTTAAAAGGGGAGCTCCTGAGCGAGCGCCTCAGAGCTGTCAAACCGCTCCTGCATGGTGTGACTCCTCTTGTCTCCCCTTCCTGAGACAGACAGAGACCGAACTCTGTCCACTGAAGCCTGAGCCGAACCGGTGGCTGGAGAGTGCCGGAAAGTGCCGAGAAAGAAGCTGAAACCTGAGCGGAGCCCTGAGCCCTGGTGCCCACCTTGTTTGTGTCTAGGATTGCTGGGTGGCCTGCCTGAGCCCTAGAAATGGCTAGGAGTTGGGTAATTAAACCGTGTGTGATTCAAGCATCTAATTGTGCATCCGTGTGTATTGTGTCTTTGCTCTGATCCTCAATAAAACCCTTGCTCTTCGCCAAAAGAACCTGGGACAGTAACCTTGGACTCCATAAGAGGAGTAGCTTGGCCTGTCCATTAATACCCGTGCATTGTCAACCAGTTTGGGGATCTGGGACATCCCTCATCTACTTTCCATTTGCAACAGTCTCCTGTTGACCTCCCTAAATCTCCCAGTCTCCTACCTACTCCTCTCCAGTCACACCACCCAGCCTATTTACAGGGTTTTCCTCTGCTTTACCATCATATTAGTAGGATTTCTGGGAGTCATGTCTAAACAGAAGTCCTCTAATAGTAAACATTTAGAGAATTAAACAAACTGATTCTTCAAGTTGATCTGGAAGAAAAGAATATGGAAGATTCATCATGAAAATTTTGTAGAGAAAGGACTGGATATTTTGCTGTAGAGCTATGGGACATAAAACACTGTAGAGTTGGAAATAAAAAATTCTCCCTTAGCCTTTAGCCTTTGGCATTATAATGAGGGCAGTCTCCTGAGGAGCCTCCAGGATTCCTTGGCACCACCAGTCCCTTCTGCACCTGTCTTTTTGTAAGCTCCTGGAAAAGCTCTCATTTTACTCCCTAAAGTGCCTCCTGGTCCCTGGGCCATGGCTGCTCCTGAAACTTTCCAGGGCTAATGGGGCCTAAGGGCTTTCCTCAGCCCCTCTTGAGAGCCAGTCCTTGGGCAAAGGGAGCTGTTTCTTCTCACAAGTCCCAGGAACTGGTGTCTGAGGTGTTGCTCCTGGAAGAGCTGGGTTCTCTGTTCCTCTGGCCCCACCTACAGGTAACTGCCCTGCAGGACAGCCTCAGGGAAATGGGGATTTCTCTGGTTTGCTCCAAGAACACCAGGGGGCCCTGCTCCCCATCTAGGCTTTGAACTGGATTTCTTGGAGTAAGGACCCCACTTGTAGCTAGATGCTGGAACCAGGGACAGCACCTAACCTCTTATACTTCGCAGCAACCTACCCTGGGCCACAGGTTCACTGCTCCTGAGCTAGATTTCAGAGATGCATGTTCCCTTCCATGGCTCCTCTGGGATCCAGGGACTACCTTCACCTTGATATACTCACTATTTTCCAGTAGGTGGACTTGGATGTATAATAAAATACTTTCAAAACAGAAACCAAGCACCTTATCTTGTTTGGCTCAGTGGATAGAGCATTGGATTGCAGACTGAGTTAGCCTGGGATGTGATTCAGATCAAGGGCACTTACCTGGGATGCTAGCTCCTCGCAGGTCAGGACCCTGGTTGGGGCCCATGCAGGAGACAATCAATTGATATGTTCTCTCAAATAGTTATTTCTCTGTCTTATTTCTCCCTCTTTCCCTCTCTCTAAAAATCAGTTGAATGTATTGTGGGACTCTTTAATATATAAATGCAAAAATATCCTCAGGTACAGATTATAAGGAACAAAACAAAAGCAGCAACTTGAATTATTACCAGTCTCATTAGCTATGAAGAAAAAAAGATAACTGTAATCCACAAGAACTAACTAATAACAGAATGACTCAGTAGTCTTTTTAAACTGAAAGATTATTTATATCCTATATGCAAATACCACCAACAACCATCATAACTCTCAATAGTCCCAGCCCCCCTAACATCCTTTCAGTAACCTCCAGGTGGTCTAGCCATTCTCCCGAATGGGGGTGACAGAAGGCTAAGTATAGATGAGATTAGTAACAGTTGACAATGCTGAAATTCTGGACCACAGATCAGGTCACAGCAAGCCAAGACCCTGACAGGTTGCTTCCTCCCTGGCTCCTCCATTCTGCAGCAACCAGGACAGGAATGTGGAATCTCAGCCGCAGGAGAGCTGCTGTGTGTACATGCATATGTTTGTGTGTGTGGAGGGGGCATGCCCAGATAGACAAGCTGAAATCTATTCCCTCCCCATCATCCCCACACTTCCTAGGGCTTTAGTTAACTTTCTAACTGTTATAATAAAACAGAAAGATAACTCATAAATAGAAATAAAAGTATTTTCAATCATATATATCTTAAAGGATTTGTATCCAAAGAACTCTTATAATTCAAAATAAGCCCCAAAATCTAAGGGTCATTGTACAATTTAGAGGACTTGAGTGGGCACTTCACTAAAGAAGATATATGGATGGCTACCAAGGACATTGCCTTAGCCTATTTGTACTTCTATGACAAAAAGACTGTAGACTGGGTAGTTCATAAACAACATCAATGCATTTCTCACACTTCTCGAGGCTGGAAAGTCCAAGGTCAAGATGCTGGATGATTCAGTTTCTGAGGAAAGACTATTTTCCGTTTTATACACAGCTGTTTTCTCTTTCAGTTTTACCAATTAGGAGAGGCGAGGGAGCTTTCTGGAGTCTCCTTCATAAGGGCACTAATCCTACTACTGAGGGCTCCAGCCTCATAAGCTAATCACCTCCCAAAAGCCTTTTAAATCTATCAATAGTTTTAGATAGTAGGTGCTGAGTAAAGAATGAAATTGTGATTTACTGAGATTCTAAATCCACTGCAGCTGCCTGGGTTACCATGTCTTACATAAACTCAAGGTCACTGCTTGAAGGAAAGAAAAGCTGAGATGTATCTTCCTAGACAGACATTTATACCCTGTTCCTACAACAGTTTATGTCTTCTTTTACACAAATATTCACCCCCACAATATGGAAGCAATTATTTGTGTGCTATGTAGATATGAAAGTAATTGAGGTGATAATGCCTACAATACTAATTCGTTTTTAGTGTGGTCTTTCTCTCCTTTATTGATTAAAACATCTTCTCAGAGTCCTAGTCACACACACATTTAAAAATCAACTTCTCAATTACATACTCATATATATATATACACACACATTTTCTAAGTTATTGAATCATATTTATGGTATTGCTCTGTTTGGTGAGAATTGACATAGTTACCATATTTTGTCTTTCAATCCATGAACATGGGATATTCTCATTTACAGGACTCAGTTCTTTCTTTCATTTCTTTCTTTTTTATATGTATAACACTCAGGGGGTCCCTCAGCCCAGACTGTGCCCTCTCACAGTCTGGGACCCCTCAGGGGATGTCCACCTGCTGGCGAGCCTGGCCAGCCTAGGTGAGGGGCTGATGGCTGTTTGAAGGCAGGCCAAGACCCCCAGTGTGGACTCTCACCCCATTGGGGTGTGGCAAGCCTGGGTGATAGGCTAAGGGCCATTTTCAGGCTGCCCACAGTCCCTTCAGGGTTCGAGTCCTTACTGGGGTACCTGGCCAGCCAGGGTGAGGGGCTGAGGGCCGTTTTCAGGCTTTCAGGTTGCCCACAGCTCCCACTGACCCAAGGTCCCAGCAAGGATGCCTGGAATCAGGTTTCTGGGGTTGATTTATCTTCTATAATTGAAACACTGTTGCTTTGAGCCAAGGCCTAGGCATGTAAGGAAGCCTCTTGTTTGTTTCAGCTCTGTGGCTTCTATAATTGAAACATTGTTACTGTGAGCTCAGCCAGCTGAGGCAGGCAGTTGCAACGGAATCCTGCTGTTTACTCTATCTCCATGGCTGCCAGCCACCATCTTGGGTGGGTTAATTTGCATGCAGCCACTCTGATTGGCTGGTGGGCATGGCTTAGGCATCCTGGAGAGATGGTTAATTTGCATATTACTCTTTTATTAGATTAGATTTTATTGATTTTTTACAGAAAGGAAGGGAGAAAGATACAGAGTTAGAAACATCAATGAGAGAGAAACATTGATCAGTTGCTTCCTGCACATTCCCCACCAGGGATGTGACTGCAACCAAAGTACATGCCCTTGCCAGGAATGGAACCTGGGACCCTTGAGTCCATAGGCCAATGATCTATCCACTGAGCCAAACCAGTTAGGGCTCTTTTGTTTCTTTCAATAGTGCTTAATAGTTTATATTCACAAAATTATATGAATGTTATTCGATTTATTTTCAGGAATTTCAGTTTCTGATCATATAAGATGAACTTTAAATTCCTTTTCCTATGTTTTACTGTTTAAAGGAAATTCACTGATCGCATTTCTTTCAACTTCATTATTTATAGATTTCAGGAAAATTACTAATTATGCAATCATGTTGCTCTAATAATATAAATTATGATAGCTTTCTTTCCTCTTTCTTCTTAGAAGATTTATTTCTTTCACATGTCTAATGACATTGAGTAGGAATCCATCATAGTGTTGAATATATGAGGTAACAGTAGAAATTCTGGTGTTTTTTTTTAAAGATATATTTTTATTGATTTCAGAAAAGAAAGGAGAGGGAGAGAGAAGCATCTAAGATGAGAGTCAATCATTGGTTTTATGCCACTTGCACTCTGCCCTCTAGGAATGGAGCCCACAACCCAGGCATGTGTCCTGACAGGAAATGAACCTATGACCTTTTATTTCCAGGGCCCATGCTAAATGGCTGAGCACCATCAGAAGGCTCAGTCCAATGTTTTAGAACTTGCACATGGCAGAGGATAGCTATTTCCTGCTTATTGCCTGGCTCATTGTTAGACATAGCAGGGATTCAACCCTTTTTAATCCTCTTAAGTCATTGTTTTTCTGGGGCCTTTTTCTGGGGAAACATGACAGGGAAGGATCTCAGGTTCAGTCATCGGCTGTTTGTTTTCTTCCTAAGTTGTACACAGCAGAACCTCTTGAAAATTTTTTATTTCTCTGTGCATGCATTTATCATTTCCACTAACTTATAATATGCAGGTTCTATGGGTTTTGCCTTACCTTTGAAGATTGGTTTTGGGGCAGGGGCATTGAGAAGCTACTATGGTACCTAGCAAAATTTGTTATAATAACTTAGTTACTATACTTATTTACTTTGGTAAATGTGTTCTACTTATTGATTTCAGAGAGAAGAAGGGCAGATGGAGAGAGAGAGAGAGTAAAATCAATGTTGACAGATAATGATTGATTGGTTGCCTCCTACAAGCCCCCTAAGGGAATCTAGCCTGAATCTCTAACTTGTGCCCTGACCAAGATTCAAACCAAGTCCACAGGGTTCATGGGTAGAGACTCAACCATTCAACCACACCCGACAGGCTGTTTCTATATTTATTCTTTGAAGTAGGAATGAGAATTCAGGGCCTGGGTTATAGAATGTTAAAATGCTGGGTGACAGAATCAGAAATCTAAGACATAATAGTGCAAGTGAGTGTTGGATAAGTTTCTGTAAAGGATAGCACTAGGTAACAGCACTATAGGAGAGCACACTACCCACAGAATTAATTGATTTTTGCTGAAAATGGAAACTTCTTCTGCTATATGCTTACGTGGGTGACTTGCAACATGTTGAGAAATGTTTGAGATAATTTTCTGAGAATTAATTAATTTTGGGATCTTGCCGGTCGATGACCCTTCCCTTGCTTTACAATTCTATACATTGAGTTAGAGGGGAGCAACTTCACCTCTTTCTCGGATATGTGGTCTTTGATGGCTTTTACATTTTTTTCCATAAATTTTAAAAGTGGAGTTACTTCAATTTTCACTGTTTAAACTTCAAGCAACGTTAATTATTTTCATAGATTTTTAAAAATAGGACTTAAATTCCCAAACATTTGATAATGTGGGAAATAATTTAC
Organism: Murina feae; assembly: GCA_004026665.1. Classification (NCBI taxonomy): domain Eukaryota; kingdom Metazoa; phylum Chordata; class Mammalia; order Chiroptera; family Vespertilionidae; genus Murina; species Murina feae. The sequence continues at coordinate 8,780 of PVJC01041163.1, read as the reverse complement.
ATGGTGGTGGCATCAATAACTTGTTAACTTGTGATGGGTTTCAACAAAATACATGTAGCATGGCACCTCTGTTAAAATCAATTTTCTACAGCATCTATGAGATAGTGACTATAGTTAGTACTATATTGCATATTGAAAAGTTTCATGTATCTTACTGAAAAACACACTTACATTCTGTTAGGGTGTCAGCCCCCAAATGTTGTTTTATATGTGTTGTAACCCTAATCTGTCATCAGACTATTGTCTGCATAATCTATTTAAGATAGTCACTTCCTTTTGCAGATTTTAGCCAATCTCAGAAAGTGGGTGTGGCCTGGGGGAGTCAAATAAAAGGCCCGGCTTTGCAGAGGCACTTCACTTCTCCAGCCTAGACTGACTGAAGTTGGACCTGCCAGTTCAGTTGAGTGAAGAGAATTCCTGCTGACCCTGATATCCACAGAACTTACCAAGGTGAGAGCACTCATAGTAGACTCTGGTTAGTAGGGGGTTTAGAATAAGGTGACCAGACGTCCCGTTTTTGGCGGGACAGTCCCGATTTTTAACAATTTGTCCCGTGTCCCGTGGTGTTTTAAAAAAGTCCCGATTTTTGGTAAGAATGCACGACAAGCTAGGGAACGGCTGGAGGACGGGAAGGGAATATAAGGTTTTCGGCGGCCAGATGGCTATTTAGCCAGGATATGAGTTTTATATTATTTTTGTTAATTTTATAATGTTAAACTTTAATAATAACAAGTAATTGTTGAGAACTGATTATCGAGAACTGCTTATCAAAATTCGCATTGTTGATCAGTTGTTAGAATTCGACCACCATTGTTTGGACTTAATGAACAATGGCATTTTTTGGGAATGGCAACGACGAAAACATTTTGTAACTGTCTCTCAGACGATACACATGGTACTGCGTGCTAGTAAGCCTGTTAAACAAGGGATGTCATTACAAATCAGCTATTCAGATAATTTAGGTAATTTATTTATTTATTTATTTCATAAATACATAATTTTCTTGAATTTAGCAGACAGTACTCGTATTATTTATATTTTATAGTGGTGGCAAAAAGTGACACAACTTACGTTACGGCAAATTCAGAGGAAAAATAATACAAGTTAGTACTGTTATTATTTAGGAAGAAATATAGAATTAAAATTAAAATTAAAATTAAAATAATAACGCGCTGTCCTTACCAGGAACTAATGCTGCGACTGAACGGGTTTTTTCTAAGGTAAATAAAGTGTGGACATCAGAAAAATGAAAAATCACAATTAAGTATTGAGACTTTGAAAGCCATTTTATGTGTGATATATAATTTAACAAATTCTTGTAAAAAATTTCATGACCTTTTAAACGACAGCAATCTACTAAAAAAATTCACTCAAATGAGAACTATGCCAAAAAATAAAATAATACTATATAAATTTTTTATTTATTATATTTGTAAATTGTACTTATGTTGAAATTTTTAAGAAATATATTACAATACTATTTTTGCGTTCTATGAAAATTTTTGTTGCTCCATATAGACCACATTTTTAATCAAGAACTGCCCCCCCTCCCCCCAGTCGGGGTAGGGAAGGATTGGGGAAGGTCAAGGGGGAAAAAAAAGACATATGTACTACTCTTTGTAATATTTTAAGTAATAATTTTTAAAAAAGAACCCCCCTGGTCAATGGTGTCCCGCTTTACCAATGTTAAAATCTGGTCACCTTAGTTTAGAATAAATATGTTTGTTTGTTTTTTTGAGTAAATATCTCCAAAAAATGCCTACTTTATCTTATTACAAATATTTTCAATTTACCTCTTCAATTGCTGGGATTTGCTCTAAGTAGAGAAGTAGATTTCTTTGTTAATTTTAATGGCATCAATATTTCAAATATCTGGAATTAGAGCACTTGAAATAGAGTGATACTTGGTATAATAAGTTATTTCATTATTTTTTTTATTTTAGTACCGTATTGCCACCAGGTGTTTTTTAGGTCATAAAAGATATTTCTCTATATTTTTGTGCAATTGTGAAAATCATAAACCACCTAAAATGTTTCACATAATGTATGCATGTAAGAATCTTCATACACATTAACCTAAAATACAAATTGCCAACTAAATAGAAAAAACTCCTAAAGGTTCTCTTTAAAACCTTCAGATCCAGGCTATACTTGAAAACCCTGAAATACATCTCAACAGCGGTAAGGCTTCCCAAGAAGTGGCACAGGACACAATGGGAGTTTATTTGAGACAAAGACGAACCAGCCATGCTTCCATGAACTGCATCTCAGGATTTCCCAGTGTGGAGAGGCCATCCCAAAGTGTACTTATTATTATTTTTTTATTGTTTCCAGGGAGAATTAAGGAGAGACATGGAGAGAGCGATTGAGGTGTTGATGTGAGAGAGAGAGGAGAATCCATTGCCTCCAGCATGTACCCTGAATGGGCGTGAAACCCAAAACCAGGGCTTGTGCCCTGACCAGCAATCTAACCCACCACCATTTGGAGCAGGTGATGTTGCTCCACCCAACTCATCCACACTGGCCTGGGCTTTAATTTTGTATTTATTTATTTAATCCTCACCCTAGGATATTTTTCCATTGACTTTAAGGGAGAAGAGTAAGGGAAAGACAGAGAGAAATACTGATGTGAGAGAAACACCCCCATTGGTTCCCTCTTGCACATGTCACCACCTAAGCCCGGGCTGGGCAACAGAAATAAGTGCCCTTGACCAGAATGGAACTCAGCACACTTGGTCCACAACCCAAGACTCTATCCACTGTGCAAGAGGAAGCCAATAGATGTTTCTCTTTCTCCCCTCTGTCTTCCTCTCTCTCTAAAAGTTAATAAAAACATTTTATTTAAAATAACCTATTAGGATATCCCCCTGAATATTTCATTTTTTTTTATTTTCATATAAAATCATGAAGATATGGCACACTAGAAAAATATAGTCAGTCCTTCCCCTTACTTATAGATTCTGTATTTGCAAATTTGCTTATTCATTGAATTTACTTGTAATCCTAAAAGCAATACTTGTGGTGTTTTCCTAGCCATTCGTGGACCTGCACTGAGGAGGGGAAATTTGAGATCCACCAGTTGAATGTTCCAAGCAGAGTTTGAATCAGGAGAAGCTCATACAGTAAGTGTCTTTTCCATGGTATATTATGTCAGGTGTTTGGCATGTTGGTGCTGATTGTTGGTGGCATCACTGTTTAAAATAGCCCCCAGCCTTAGTGCCAAAGCAGTGGGATATGCCTTATGGAGATAATGTATCTGTTAGATAAGTGTCCTTAAGGAATGAGCTCTAGTGCTACTGGCAATGTATTCGATGCCAATAAATAAACAATATATATTAACTAAGATGCCTTTAAATAGAAACACACATAAAACAAGATGATGTACTAACTGATGGATGGACGTGCTATGACCGGAGGCTGGAAGCAGAATAACTGCCTTTTGGCCAAGAATAATGTTTTAGTACTTGCTAGTAGGTAGGGTGTTTCTGTTATATTACAAGACACAAGGAATTTACTCTAAGTGTGTAATATCTGTCATTTTTTTTAAAAAGTTATTTGTTTTTAGGATGCAATGAAAAATCTACTTATAGATAATAAAAGTAATAGCTTATGCAATAGAAATATGAACAATTGTATGAAGAGCTTATTTATAGCAAAGAAAATTAAATAGCAAAGAAACAGGAAAAGATGCTACTCTAATTACCAATGGGGAAAAGCAATTCTATTCACAAGAAATATTTTTTAAACATGAGATTGACTAAATTTTTGTAAATCTGGTGTCCCCAAGTATTATAAAATTCGTGATTTTTTCAAATGTTGGAAAGAAAAAGTAATTGGATTTTTAGGGAGTGTTCCCTGTGGGTCTACCCCAGGGATTATACTCTACTGCAGTGGTTTTCAACCTTCTGGCCGTTAAATACAGTTCCTCATGTTGTGACCGAACCATAAAATTATTTTCATTGCTACTTCGTAACTGTATTTTGCTACTGTTATGAATCTTGGTGTAAATATCTGATATGCAGGATGATTTTAGGCGACCCCTGTGAAAGGGTCGTTCGACCCCCAAAGGGATCGCAACACACAGGTTAAGAACGGCTGCTGTAGTGTAAATACATTAGATTACAGGAGTGAGGAACCGTTTTTCTACCAAGGGCCATTTGGATATTTATAATATCATTTGAGGACCATATAAAATGAACTGAAATTAACAATTAGCCTGCTATATATGGTCAAACATTTAAATTAACACTGATGCCTTGGGAGGGCCAGACCAAATATTTCTGGGGCCTTAGGCAGGACTTCCCCACCTGTGGATTAATGGATCACTCTAAGAAATGCCTGTCACTCACAAGAAACTCAATAAATATTATTAAATTAATCTTAGATATTATTGAGCATCTGTCTACTATGATAGCATTTCTGTTTTATTTATTTTATTTTTATTTCAGAGAGGAAGGTAGAGGAAGAGAGACACAGAAACATCAGTGAAGAGAGAGAATCACTGAATTACTACCTCCTGCAAGCCCCACTCTAGGGATCTAGCCTGCAACGTGGCCATATGCCCTGACCTGGAATGGAACCGAGACCTCCTGCTTCATAGGAGGACCATCAACCACTGAGCCACGCCAGGCAAGCAGCATTTATCTTCTAGATGAATCATTCAGACAGTTGTTTTTAGAAACAAAGCCTGGATTTGTAGAGAGTATGAAGCGAATGCAGAAGGACACGTAGGAGCAGCTGTAGGCCCGGCTCTGAGAGATTTCTTCTTAAACAAGACAACTTCATCTTCCCACTACTGACTTACTTGAGTGAAAAGAGAACAGAAACCTTTGTCCTCTCACTTTGGAAATCTTGCTAAGCCTTCGAACTTACAATGTCAGAGGTTCCAAGTCCTCCAACTCCGGGAGAAATGTCGAGTGGCCCTGCCGCTGACAGCTGGTACCACACTCAGATCAAGGTAGTGAAATTCTCCTACATGTGGACCATCAGTCACTTTAGCTTTTGCCCGCAGGAAGTGGGTGAAGCCATTCGAAGTTCAACTTTTTCATCAGAAGCCAATAATCAACTGAAATGGTGTTTGAGAGTATATCCAAAAGGGGTAAATAGAGAAAGCAAAGCTTACCTGTCCCTTTACCTGATACTACTCAGCTGTCCAAAGAGTGAACTTTGGGCAAAATTCAAATTTTCCATCCTGAATGACAAGGGAGAAGAAACCAAATCTTTGGACAGTCACCATGCATATAGGTTTGTACAAGGCAAAGACTGGGGATTCAAAAAGTTCATCCGTAGAAATGTTCTCTTGGATGAAGACTACAGGTTTCTCCCTGATGACAAGCTGACCCTCTTCTGTGAGGTGAGTGTGGGGCAAGATTCTGTCACCATTTCTGGCCAGAATACCATGAAGATGGTGAAGGTTCCTGAGTGCCAGCTGGCCGATGACCTAGGAGGACTTTGGGAGAATTCCTGGTTCACAGACTGTTGTTTTTGTGTTGCTGGTCAGGAATTCCAGGCTCACAAAGCTATTTTAGCAGCTCGTTCTCCAGTGTTTAGGGCCATGTTTGCACATGCAATGAAGGAGAGAATAAAGAATCAGGTTGACATCACTGACATGGAGCCTGGAGTTTTTAAGGAGATGATGTGCTTCATTTACACGGGGAAGGCTCCGAACCTGGACAAAATGGCTGATGGTTTGCTGGCAGCTGCTGACAAGTATGCCCTGGAGCGTTTGAAGGTCATGTGTGAGGAAGCCCTCAGCAGACACCTCTCTGAGGAGAATGCTGCAGAAATGCTCCCCTTGGCTGACCTCCACAGCGCAGATCAATTGAAAACTCAGGCAGTGGATTTCATCAACTCTCATGCTGAGGATGTGTTGGAGACCTCAGGGTGGCAGGCAATGGTGGCGTCCCATCCCCACTTGGTGGCTGAGGTAAACCGCTCTCTGGCTTCAGCACAGGGACCCTGTGTGGGACCCCCATGCAAGCGCGTGAAGCAGTCCTGAGATCCTGCCTGTTGTGAGACTCCCTTGACTTTCCAGAAGCAGCAGCCGTTGTTGCTGCCACTGACTTGGTAAACAGCACAATCTGTGGAGTTTTATTGCTGTGGGGGAAAGTCTGCATCTCGGACCCAGATTTTTAGTTTTATGATTATCTTTTAAGGAATTGTATTTTTAAATGTATCTTTATTATTTTCAGAGAGGAAGGGATAGGGAGAATGGGAGAAACATCAGTGATGAGAGTGAATCGTGGGTAAGCTGATTTCTGCATGCACCCTTCTAGTGATCAAGCCCACAACTAAGGCTTGTGCCCTGACCAGCAATGGGTCCTTGAACTCCCAAGAGTGGAATGAAACCACAGATCCCTCTTGTCGAAGCCAAAGCTCTAAACACTGAGACAATGGCCAGGGTGAGATAAGTCTTTATATATATAATATATATAAATTGATTTTTACAGAGAGGGAGAGGGATAGAGAGTTAGAAACATCAATGAGAGAGAAACATTGATCAGCTGCCTCCTACACACTCCCTCCTGGGGATGTCCCTGCAACCAAGGTATATGTCCTTGTCTGGAATCAAAACTGAGAACTTTGAGTCCACAGGCCGATGCTCTATCCACTGAGCCAAGCTAGTCAGGGCAATAAGTCTTACATTGGACCATAAACATTTGAATTTAGAAACATGTTCAAATATTTGTCTTAAATATTTGCTTGATCTGCAGATGTTGTCATCTCTGTACTTTATTAGATTTGACAATGAAAACTGCTCTTGCTGTAGTATCTCATAATAAAGTGACATCTTGAAAGACCAGTTTTTGCCTCATTGTTGCAGAAAGACCAAAAAAACTAAGTGACGCTCTTTAAAGGAGTGGAGAAAACATGGTTTTAATCACGCGCAGTCTCTGGGAAATGTTCCAAATCAGAGCAAAGTAACACTCGGGAGCCCTTTTTCATATATGCTTCCTGAGTTAATCTTATTACTAATGTGTTCCCTCCCTCCAGGCCCTAGAGGAACTGAAACTCCCAACCTCCCTTTCCCCAGGTGTTCCAAGGGTTCCACTCAGCTTAACAATCCACCCTTTTCCAGGTGTTTCAAGGTTACAGTGTCAGCTAACAATCCACCCTTCCCTCAGAGCAGTGCTTCTGCTTTGTTTTGCTAATCCAGTTTTGGTGAAGGAGGCAGTGCCTCAGCTGAAGGTCATTTCCCCCAGAACATCAGGGGGATGTTGAATTAGCCCTTTTTTCCCTTCTCATCATGACTATTTGCATGTGATTTCTTTTTCTTTCTGCAGTGACTATCACTTTGAAGCCAGAAAGAACTAATAGTCTTGTCTTCCTACGTGGAGGTTTGACAAGCGTGTGTAGGATATGGTCCTCCAGGTGCACATGTGTCTCTCCTGGATCTGAGTGTTCTCATGACTGGGGTGGTGAGACTTCTACCTGTGGGAGACATTACTGGGAGAAAGAAGTGGGAGACATTTGGAATTGGGCTTCTGGATTCTATAGTGATGATTGCAAAGAGAATAGAAATGTCCAGAAGGGACTCTTCCTTCTTGGCTTCACTACAACCCACATCCACTCCAATGTCTTCACCACCTCCCCTCCAATGTCTTCACCACCTCCCCACTTTTACTACAATATGTGCCCAAACCTATTGGCCAGCCAGGGGAATTCCTGGATCATGAAGGTGGAATTGTGACCTTTATAAGTGTAGCTCAAAATTCCCTTATATGTAGAGTCTCTTCTTGCTCTTTCTCTCTAGACCTCCAGCCTATCTTCTCTTTTAGTCACTTTTGACTAGAAATAGATTAGGAATTCTTCTATATGCTGGGAACTCCAGTATCTAAGGAAGGCATTTTCCTAATACACTATCCATAAGACAAATATGTTATCTTTTTTGTTTTTAATTTTCTTTTATGTCATGAGTATCTTTTTCCTGTATTATTAAACATAATGTAACATTCAAAACATAAACATTGGTTTTTACTTTACTCAGTTTGGGAAAACCTTCAAGCATGATGCATGGCATAGAATATGTTCTCTGGATTTTGCTCTGTTTCTAAACTGTCACCAGAAAGTATAATAATAGATGTCAGGGTTGTCTTAAAAAGTATAATTAGAAGGGTGTCTCCAGCACAGAAATTCTCCCACTGTAGACACAGCTGACTCATAACCAAGTGGCTTAGAGGTTAATCCCTCACAGTGATCGCCTAACTCAGCAAGGGACGCAGCCAAAATGCGGAGACAAAGACAAATGACAGAAATGGAGGAAAGAAAACGACAAGATATAGAGTTCAAAACCACAGTTATTAGGTTTTTCAAGAAAATGCTAGAGACTGCCGATAAATTTGATGAGACCCTCAAGGATATGATAAAGGACCAACTAGAAATGAATCATACACTGACTGAAATGAAGAATATTATGCAGACATCCAACAGCAGACGAGAGGATCACAAGAAACAAGTCAAAGATATGAAATATGAAGAAGCAAAACCCACCCAGTGGGACAAGCAAAAAGAAAAAAGAAAAGAAGAAAAAAGAAAAAGGATCAAAAAGTGTGAAGATAGTGTAAGGAGTCTCTGGGACAATTTCAAGCGTACAAACATCAGAATTATAGGGGTGCCAGAAGAAGAGAAAGAGCAAGATATTGAAAACCTATTTGAAGAAATAATGACAGAAAACTTCCCTCACCTGGTGAAAGAAATAGACTTCCAAGTCCAGGAAGCACAGAGAACTCCAAGCAAAAGGAACCGAAGGAGGACCACACCAAGACATATCATAATTAAAA
>PVJC01041162.1:0-15468 GCA_004026665.1 Murina feae | reverse complement strand
CAGGAGGACTGCTCCGAGCCTCAGATGCGGCTGGGGGCAGGTCCCCAGTGGTGACACACACACACACAAAAGGCGCCTGGCAGACTGGGACCATCATAGGACATCCACTGAGGGGTCCCAGACTGTGAGAGGGCACAGGCCGGGCTGAGGGACTCCCTCCACCCCGAGTGCACAAATTTTTGTGCACCGGGCCCCTAGTAAATTAGAAATAGAAGTACCAACTGACCTAGCAATCCCACTTCTGGGTATATATCTAAAAGATTGTAAGATATATCTTTATACCTATGTTTATAGCATACTATGCACAATAGCCAAGATGTAGAAGCAACCCAGATGTCCATTTATGGCTGAGTGGATAAACAAAATGTGGTATATGCCTGCGATTGAATATTATTCAGCCTATAAAATGGATAAACCTGGAGGACATTATGTTAGGTAAAATAAGCCACAAAAAGACACTTGTATGAGGTATCTAACGTAGTCAAATTCATAAAAACAAATCTAGAATGGCAGTTAACAAAGGACTGGGGAAGATGGAAAAGAGGAGTTAATGTTTAAAGAGTATAGAGTTTTCATTTTTTAAGATGAAAAAGTTTTGGAGATTTATTGCACAATTATGTGAATAAACTTAATATTACTAAACTGTATACTTAAAACAAGTTAAAATGAAATGTGTTTTATAGTATGTGTTTTTTAACACAATTTTAGAAAACTATATACTTAAGGCTATTATGTTTTCTATCAGTACTTTAACTAAATTTTTAAAAAAGATGCTATTCAGATTCTCCATTGTAAAATGTAAATGAGGATAATAAAATCTATCTCGTAGAAGTGTAGACTATTGTGAGAAATGAGTAAGCTGTTAAGAAGTGTGTTGAACATATATGCATTTAACTATGAGAATATTTATTTAAATTTGTCCTTCTCTTCTCTTCTCCTCTCTTCTCTTCTCTTCTCTTCTCTTCTCTTCTCTTCTCTTCTCTTCTCTTCTCATCTTTCTCTCTCTCTCTTTCCCCTCTTTCTTTCTCTTGTTTCCTTCATTTAAATAGATTAAGAATAGTCTTCTCTCTTACCTTTACTCATTTTAGGAACACCTACTCATTTAAAAGGTATGTTCTCTTTTTCTATTCCTCTATATTTCATAGCAAAAATGTTGACATGCATACTTAACAAAGTCTAAAATTAATCTATTTACCTTTATTCTAAACTAGAGGTCTGGTGCACAAAAATTTGTGCACTTGGGGAAGGGGGGCAGTCCCTAAGCCTGGCCTGTGCCCTCTTGCAGTCTGGGAACTCTCAGGAGATGTCCACCTGCTGGCTTAGGCCCACTCACTGGGTGATCAGGCCTAAGCTGGCAGTCAGACATCCCTATGGCAGCCCGGGAGCTCTCAGGGGATGTTCACTTGCCAGCAGAGAGCAGGCCTAAGCTGCAGTCAGACATCCTTAGCACTGCTGAGGAGGCAGGAGAGGCTCCCACCACTATTCCTGTACTGACAACCACCAGCCTGGCTTGTGGCTGAGCAGAACTTCTGCTGTGGGAGTGCACTGACCACCAGGGGCATCTCCTACATTGAGTGTCTGCCTCTTGGTGGTCAGTGTATGTCATAGTGAACAGTCATTCCCAGTGGTTCTGCTGTTAGGGTCAATTTGCATATTACCCTTTTATTATATAGGATAATATAAGGTTCTTAGAATACTTTAGTTACAATCACTCCCTACCAGGTTTAATATATTTAGCATCTGATGTTTGCTTAATTTTAATACCATTTAAATTAGACACCCTTATTATTGCTTTATATATCTATTTTGTTTTAGATTTATCCACATGTTTAACATTTTCTTTAATTAGCTATAGACATTTCTTCTGAGACAGAAAAATCATTCAGGTCTACATTTTGGTCTCAGACACTTCTTGTTTTTGTATATTTGAAAATGCCTTTAATATTTCACTTACTACTGAAAAATAGTGCTGCTAAGCACTGAATGCTGGGTTTTCAATTTTTATTTTAAGATTTAAAAAATATTGTTCTAGTGCCTTCTGACTTTCATTTTTGCTACTGAGAAATTAGCTACAAATCTAACTGGGGATTGTTTCTTAAGAGACCTCTTTTCTGTCTTCTTTTGAGTGATGTTATTTGCTTTTGATGTGTTATAATTTCAATATGGTATTTTAAGGTGTGAATTTTTATATATACATCTTATTTGAAACTCTTGGATCTTCTTATCCATGTATAAATGCCTTTAATCAATTCTAAATAGAATTCCCACAGTTATCCTTTCAAATATTTACCTTTTCTCCATCTCTTTTGTTTCCTGGGTTCCTTTCAGTCCTTATTTCATGTTGATAAATCTTTCTTTCACATTTCCTTTATTTTATTGCTCAGTGAAGCATTCTTAGTAATTTCTTGTGATTGATGATAGTTGACTAATTTTCTCTTTAGTTATGCAATTCTTCAACTGTGTTTTTTTCTGTAGTTAATTAGTTTTATTTCTAAAATTTTATTGGGTTTCCTTACAAATTTTTCTGCTTATTTTTAAAATCTCTCATTGCTCATATTTTTATTGGTATCCTTCATTTCATTAAATCCATTATACATATTAATTTTGTATTATATAACTGATAATTTTAACACTAGAAGATCTTATTCCTCACATTCTTCTCAAGTGCAGACTCTTCTCTCATATTTTCTCTTACTTCTGAACCTGGAGAGACCATAATGTCTCTTTAGCATTTACTATTATTTTTTAGTCTAGTCCCTTACCCATTCCCAAAAAACTTCCAGCTTTAAATACTAAGGAGAAACTACTGCTGTATAACATACATATACAGAGCAATATAGTATTTCTTAAGTGAGAAAGAAATTAGGCTTTCTTCTGATCAATTGTCTTTCAAAGCTGAAACCATTAAGAAAGGGGAAAAAGAGCAGTATCTCATTTCTTTTTCCCCCCTTCAAACTCCTTCTTATATCTTTTCTAGAGGCCTGGTGCACAAAAATTTGTGCACTCAGGGGGGTCCCTCAGCCCAGCCTGTGCCCTATCGCAGTCTGGGAACCCTCAGGGGATGTCCACCTGCTGGCTTAGGCCTGCTCCCTGGGGAGATCGGGCCTAAGCTGGCAGTCAGACATCCCTGTGGCAGCCCAGAAACTCTCACTTGCCAGCAGGGAGCAAGCCTAAGCTGCAGTCAGACATCCTTAGTGCTGCTGAGGAGGCAGGAGAGGCTCCCACCACCATTCCTGTACTGACAACCATCAGCCTGGCTTGTGGCTGAGCAGAGCTTCTGCTGTGGGAGTGCACTGACCACCAGGGGAAGCTCCTGCATTGAGTGACTGCCACCTGGTGGTCAGTGTGTGTCATAGTGACCAGTCATTCCCAGTGGTTCTGCTGTTAGGGTCAATTTGCATATTACCCTTTTATTATATAGGATAGAGGCCTGGTGCATGGTTGGGGGCCAGCTGGTTTGCTCTGAAGGGTTTCCCAAATCAGGGTGGGGGTCCCGCTGGGGTGCCTGGCCAGCATGGGTGAGGGTCTGAGGGCCGTTTTCAGGCTGGCTACATCCCCTTCCAGGAGGGGGTCCTGCTGGGATTCCTGGCCAGCCTGGGTGAGTGGCTGATGGCTGTTTGCAGGCTGGCTACAGCCCTTTCAGGGTGGCTGTCCCCCACCTGGAGTGCCTGGCCAGTCTGGGTAAAGGGTTGATGGCTGTTTGCAGGCTGGCCACAGCCTCTTCAGGGTAGAGGGTCTTGCTGGAGTGCCTGGTCAGTCTTGATGAGGGGGTGATGGCTGTTTGCAGGCTGGCCACAGCCCCTTTGGGGTGGGGGGTCCTGCTGGGGTTCCTGGCCAGTCTGGGTGAGGGGCTGATGGCTGTTTGCAGGCTGGCCAAGCCCCCCAGCAAGAACCCTCACCCCATGAAGGTGGGGCCATCCTCAGTGAGGGGCTGATGGCTATTTGCAGGCTGGGCACAGCCCCCAACGAGGCTGGCTGGAAGCAGGTATCTGTGATTTATTTATCTTCTATTATTGAAACTTTGTTGCCTTGAGTGGAGGCCACAGCTAGCCTAGGCAGGCAGGAAGTTTAGCTTCCTCCATAGCCAGGGCAAGCCTCCTGTTTGCTCTAGCTCCATGGCTGCTGGCTGTCATCTTGGCTGGGTTAATTCACATATAGTCACTCTGATTGGCTGGTTGGCATGGCTTAGGTATAGCGGAGTGATGCCTAATTTGCATATTACTCTTTTATTAGATTAGATACTTATGACTATTTGTGTCTGGCTTTTCTGACGCCTGACTCTCTTCAGGAAGCCAATAATTCTATATCTGTACTTGTTGACGAGCATCTTCATAATTAGCCAAATCCATGTGAGAGATCTTTCTGGATTGCAGGGGCCACTTTACACTTAGTGTAGGATTGGATCATCCACCAATACCCCACACAGCTGCTGTATTTTGAAGTTGAAAGGGGATGATTAGGTAGGCCATGGGGGAGGAGTACTGAGGAGAACTGGGACATTTCCTTCTAATTCTCATCTTCCCTAGTGTTTGTGTACTCATAGCTCTGGGCCTTCAAGAGCCAGTACAGAAGTGCAGAGTGGACACCGAGGTGATGTTGGTCCTGGAGTCCTGGTGGCATCTTCCTGAGAATATGCTTGCATCTACCTCAACAAGACAGAAATAGTTTCTCCCTGAAAAGCCATAATAACAATAGGCACTACTGTATGTGAACATTCTCTGTGCTCAGCTCGATGCTAGGTACTCTGCTTACGTTAGTTCTCCTCACAATAATCCTGTGATTTTTTAAAAAAATGTATTTTTATTGATTTCAGAAAGAAAGGGAGAGGGAGTGAGAGATAGAAACATCAACAGTGAAAGAGAACTATTGATCGGCTGCCTCCTGCAGGTGGAGCCCACAACCAGGGCATGTGCCCTGACCCAGAATCGAACCCTGACTTCCTGGTTCATAGATCTACACTCAACCACTGTTCAACCATTGAGCCACACTGGACAGGTAATCCTGCGATTTTTTTACAGATGGAGAAACTGAGGCTCAGATAATTTATCCAAGGCCATGACACTAAGAACTGAGGTCTACCTGATTCCAGAGACCTAGTTCTTTTGGCTAGAGGATTCTGCCTCAGATCAAATAAATAAATGGCAGAAACCAGATTTCAAGTCAGGTCAGGACCCCCACATTTTGGTTTTCACCACTCACTGGATAGTTGTTGAACTTGTGAGAAAATAAGCGAAGTGATTAATCACTGTTGTTTAGTTTATAGTGACATATATTTGATTAATTTTGGGAGTGAATGTTAAGAAATATGCTAATATCATGCATCTTTATTAGATTTGAGTAATAAGATTACTTTCACTGGGGGTGAAAAGCAGCATTGAGGCTTAAAACAGTTGATTCAGAACAAGTTTATAAATCAGTAGGTTATGACCCAAGGCAGGGACTGTAAGCAGGCCACCAGAGATATGTTACGACATAATCCAACCATATAACTAATCTATGCTATGAATATATTAGCCAAAGTTACAAAGATAAATAAGAATACTCTAATATTAAATAGTCATGCTGTGCCTCAGTTTTTTTAATCTGTTCAATGGAAATAATATCTATCTCACAGTGTATTTTGTAAGGATTAAATGAAATAATACCAGTTAAGTGTTTGGAATAGTTCCAGGCACATATGTGAGCACTTCATAAATAATACCTATAATTATTAATAATATTATTGTCTCAGTTCCTGCTTCTAAAGAACCAGGCCATATGGAAGGTGTAATAGCTGACAGTGTTTCCTGAATGGCACTGGGAAAGATGCACCAAATTAAAAGAAGAAAGATCAGGAACAAGACAGTTCAACTTAGTACTAGAAGTTCTAGCCATAGCAATCAGAAAAGAATAAAAAGCATCCTAATTGGAAAAGAGGAAGTAAAACTGTCATTATTCACAGATGACATACTATTGAATATAGAAAACCCTGAAGATTCCACCAAAAATATAGTAGATCTAATAAATGAATTCGGCAAAGTAGCAGGATACAAAATCAATATCTAGAAATTGATGGTACATCTATATACCAGTAATAAAGTCTCAGAAAGAGAAACTAAAAAGAAAATCTCACTTACCATTGGAAAAAAGAAGAAGATAACTTGGAATAAACTTAACCAAGGAAGTAAAATATCTGTACTCAGAAAATTATAGGGCATTGAAGAAAGAAATTGAGTGAGATACTAATCAGTGGAAGCATATACTATATTAAAGGATTAGAAGAATTATCATCATTAAAATATCCATACTACCCAAAGTAATCTATAGAATCAATACAATCCCTGTTAAACTACCATCACAGATCTAGAAAATATATTCCAAAAATGTATATAGAACTAAAAAAGACCCCAAATAGCCTTAGCAATCTTGAGAAAGAAGAACATAGTTGGAAGGATCACAGTACCTAATATCAAACTATATTACAAGGCCATTGTAATAAAAACAGCCTGGTATTGGCATAAGAAAAGGCATATCGATTAATGAAACAGAACAGAGATCCTAGAAATCAACCCATGTCTCTATGGTTAATTAATATTTGACAAAGGAGGCAAGAGCATAAAATAGAGTAAAGACAGTCTCTTCAATAAATGGTGCGGGGAAAATCAAACAGATACATGCAAAAAAAATGAAACTAGACCACCAACTTACACCATATACAAGAATAAACTCAAAATGGTTAAAAGACCCAAAAGTAAGTTATGAAACCATAAAAATCCTAGAAGACAAAGGTAATAAAATCTCAGACATCTCTTAATTGCACTGTTATTGCCAATATATCTCTTGGGGTAAGGGAAATTTAGGAAAAAATAAACAAATAAGACTATATCAAACTAAAAAGCTTTTGCACAGCAAAATATACCATCAAAATATAAAAAGGGAACCCCACTGTATGGGAGAATATATTTGCCAATGATGCATTTGATAAGGGGTTAATTTCCAAATATATAAAGAACTTATACATCTCAACACCAGGAAAACAATCCAATTAAAACTGGGGAAAGAACCTGAGTGGACACTTCTCCAAAGAGGACATACAGATGACTAATAGACATTTGAAAAGATGCTCAATGTCACTAATCATCAGAGAGATGCAAATTAAAACCACAACGCAGTATCACCTCCCACCATCTACAATGGCTACCAACAATAAATCAACAAACAAGTGCTGAAGAGGATGTGGAGAAAATCTGCACTTCCACCAAAATGCATTGTTGTTGGGAATGCAACTGATACAGCCACTGTGGAACACAGTATGGAGTTTTCTCAAAAACTTAAAAATGGAACTGCCTTTTGACCAAGCAATCTCACTTCTGGGAATGTATCCTAAGAATTCCAAAACACCAATCAGAAAGAACATATATATCCCTATATTCATAGCATCATTGTTTACAATAGCCAAGATCTGGAATCAGCCCATGCATGTGAATGGATTAAAAAAAAATCTGTGGTACATTTACATTCTGTGGAATACGATGTGGCTGTAAAAAGGAAGGAAACCCTATTTTTGGGACAGCATGGAGGGACCTGGAGGGTATTATGCTAAGCAAAATAAGTCAGTCAGAGGAAGAAAAATACCATATGTTCTAACTTATATGTGGAATCCAATGAACAAAATAAACTGACAAACAAAATAGATCCAGAGACATGAATACAAGGCACATACTGACAGATGTCAGAGGGAAAGTTGGTGGGTGGACCAGATGAAAGAAAGTAAAGAGAATAGCCAAAGGACATATATGCATAGCCCATGGACCCAGGCAATAATGTGGTGAGGGCTAAGAGGGTGGGAAGGGTGGGGTCTGGGTGGAGATGGACAAAGGCGGGGACATCTGTAATAATGTCAACAATAAAAATAAGATGTAAAAAATTAAAAATAAAAGAAGAAAAGCAGAATTGTATCAACTCTACGAGTTGTATATTTTTTCTAAAATTAAATAATTACAATACGGATCTGTCTCTAAGAAACTAGTTTAAAGCGTTTCTATCATGTAAATTCAAAACAGCTTGTGAAGCAAAGGGAGGAGTGGCCGCATCCACTCGCTGTGGGGACAGTGATCTTAATGGCTGTCCTTTCTGAGGTTCTGTTTCACGTTGCCTTTATGTGACCTGAAAAGTGTCACTCGATACATTTTCTCAATCAAATCAACTGCCAAACTGGATAAAACCTTTCCTTACAAAACCCAGATGCTGCCTCTAACCTGAACCGCGCCGAGTACATCTTAACCTCCTGTTCCCCGTCTGCAATCAAGGAAATAGCCGTTGATATCTTAATTGCTGCTCTCTCTGGCAGAAAAAGCATACACCTGTTGACAGATTGGCTCAAAACAGTTTTAAAGGGGAACCTCAGAAGTCAGACGAGATTCTCCTCAGGCCAGCACCACCTCACACAGGCTACCGCCGGGAGTGCCAGCGCCCCGACCGGCCAGGCTGCGTGTGCCCAGGCGCACAGGTGCAGGTCACCATTCCTCCTGACTGACGTGTGGTCAGCGCCTCCGCGGAGGATATGAGAACAGGAAATCCCACAGAGACCGGCCAGAAATCATCGCGCCAGGACAAGAGCTCCAGTTTTTGAATAACGCCTGGATAATATATTTATGAAAGATGTTCGAGATTTTCAAACTTGGCAAATAATATATGTTTATAAATCCATTCTTAAGTGAGCACATATTGTAAACAGGCAGGTCAGCTTAACAGGGATATCCTGCAAAATGCCTTTGATAAATATACAATTAAAGAGTGAGGCTTGATGGCCTTTCTAGATGGACTTTTGCTGTAACTGCCTTGAAACCCTGTAGCTCAGGGTTGTTCGCCGAAGCTTCTTCTGACCTCAGGAGAGTTACTGTATTCCCTGACTGCAGTCCCAAGCGTTTATCTCATTCTGTTTTCCTTGGTCCTCCCAAGTCCAATTTGGCCAGCTCTGCCTACATGTGTTCAGCGTTGCCGTGATTTATTTCATATGTTCCCTCTGCTTGTTTCAGTTTGGCATGTGTTCCTATCATTCCCATATGTCAACAGGTTACTTCGAATCCAGTTGTCCTAGGTAGGCCCCCAAGATAACCATAGTTTTCATACCAGGAAAAATAGGTATCCAAAAATAACCTCAGTACTTGAAGGAGCTGTTTAATTACAAAGTGCTCATTTCCCACGGATTCTTAATCCCCGAACACATGAAACTTGAGAAACCTCTCTTCGCCGATGGGCCCTAATGCTCTCAACTCCTTGTGTTCCTCAGACAAATCTGTTTTGCTTTTTTCTGCTCAACTCCAACCCTCCTCTGAAGAGCGACGGTGCAAAGTGCTTCATAAACACCATCAGCCCGAAGTGGAAGCATATGCTACTCAGAAGTCTTTATCACCAAATTTTATAGATCAGCTCCTCGACATCAGGCTCCCCGGGTATGGATCTCAGAGCCAGCTGCATTATCCCTATCCTCGCCTGGAGGACTACTGTTCAACTGTTTGAACAAAGGAAAGCATGCTTCGCCAGGCTTCTTTCTTTAAGAACGTGATACGCCTTTTTTTTTTTCTTGAAAAAGACACAGCATCATTTCAGTGTGAAAATGTATTATTTTCCCTGAAGTTCCCCGGAGAAATGACTGATCTTCAAAAGACTTAGTTTTCACAAAAGATAGAAAGTGAGCACCTTTAGTGGCACACAGTCCGCCATGCATGGGTTTGGCTGATGCAGTGGACCACAGCTGTGTCGACACAGAATAAGGACATCTGGGTGAGGAAGTCAAATACCATGATGCTTCTGTGGTTGACACCGAGTAGTCACATTTCAGATAGAAAACAATTCTTTTTTAGTCGTTTTGTTATCCAAGCATCCCCATAGATGAGCTTGTACAAGGTGTGGTTTAAAGCACATTCTAAATCCTTTGGTTCCCCTCACAGCTCTCCTGACAAAGTGACATAAAATTATTTTCATATAGCAGATGCAACTGACCCCTATGCGGGCGGCTACGTTCGATTGCCTCAGATTCAAGACTAAAGAGTAGCATGGCTTTAGCCTGATGTGTTACTGCAGCATTTCAACCCAACTGTGGTATCAGACAATGGGGATTTTGTACAAGGTTCTTTTAGGGCCTCTTTTGAAACCAAGATTTTGGCAACACACTTCAGAGGGAAGTTGTCATTTCTGTTTCCCTCGCCAGGGAAGCTTTGCAACCATTTTGATTTCATCATGTTAGCTTGTTATTTCTTTGACAATAGCAGACAAACACTGCATTTGGGTTTTCTGTGTTGCTTGTGAGCAGTTACTGAAACTGACCTGCTTTTTAATGCAAACATTATGCAGACCGCAGCCAGACAATGGAAAGTCTGTTTGCAACCTGAGCAGGGCTGGATGCAATCTTTCCCAGTGGGTATCTATCATTTCAGGTGCTGCTGAAGAATTCATGTAGAATTTTCATTTTTCAACTGTTTGTTAAAATCACATACCAAGTCAAATTTAATTAGTTATATTCGTGGCAGATGGTACAATATTCTATAATAAAGTAAAAATTCCTTTATTTAATTGAGTAATGCATTTCATATGATCTCTTTTACGAATTTCAAAAACGATTCTCTTCAAACAGGCCTGCACATTATTTGGATGCAGGCCCAAACAGGTTAAAATTGATTTAATACTTTCCCCCCAAAGAACACTATGTAAATGAAAGTGAGTCTGCCCTGAGTCACTTATTGTAATGTCTGCTTCCACATAAATTACATCTGCATCTGGGAGAGAGAGGTGGGAGTATACTTAAATTATGTGGGAACAAGTTTTTGAAACTTTGAATGCAACAGTTAGAAAGATGCTCTTATTTAAATAAATGCAATTTGTTTCGTGCTGAGAGAACCTAATGTTCATTATCGGTTGAAACCAAGTCTTTGATAATATTAAATAGACTCCTCTTAAATATATCATTCTTTCCCCAGAACGGCCAATTAACCTGAACATTAGAACTGAGGTGGGGGTCAAGGGTAAGAGGTCTATCTCTCTATATTAATTATACATTCATTTAGGCATCTGAAGCACACAGACACAAATTTGGACAACATGGGATAAAACACAATATCACGCTCTTGGTAGACCTAAGATTACTGCTGCTCTTACCACACAATACTCTACAGGGCTTTCATTTCTGCCCTGAACATTTTTGCGTTGCCTCAGACATCTGCCCACTGTTTCCTCCAGAGAAATTGGGAACATGCAGAATTTTTCCAGCCCACATCAACAACCCATGAAAGGGTACAAACTAATTCACGGGATGTTAGAAGCATAAGAAATTTTATCCATCTTTTATTCTAGAGACGACATATATTCTGCACATATACTGGAATTACTCCTCCGCCCCTGCCACTGCCTATTATACACCAGGAAGCAATCATGTTGTATGTGGCTTCTCAATATTCTTTGACCAAAACCTTCCAGTCATGAAGTGAATCCTACTTGCCATCCTTTTAAATCTAACATTTAATTATACTGATAAGGAAATTAAGTCACAAACACTTGTAGTAGAGTCCATGAACTTTGTCACAGAAGTAAATAATATCCAGGAGAAGGCTAACAAGTACCTCAACTCCTAACCAGATATTTTCCCAGCTCGGATACAGGAGGACATGGAGGAGAAATAATTCTCCTCAACTCTCTTATGTAAAGTAGATGGGTTTGCAAATTAAACTAACAACGGACAGATCAACAGGAGAAAATGTGTGATGTTTATTGATGTTAATTTTATGTGCTTTGTAGCTTCACAGAAAAAAAGTGAATACTCAATTGTTAGACTTAGGGGCTTAAACTCTACCATTTTAACAAAGGGCAATGAGTTGCAGGGAAGTGACTAGAAAAAAGGGGGGTTGGCTTCCAGGGGCAATAAATTGTGAAAAAACGACTAGGAAATATATAGGGGATAAATAAAATGAAAAATAAAGGATATTTTAGTTATGTGCTTTGTATAGATTCATCTCGGTGTGATCACCTGTTTGCAGTGATAAGAGTAGGTCTCCTTTTCCTGGGCACCTTCCTCAAAGGAAAACTTATGGCCTGATTTTAGGCTGACAAGGAAGGGAGGGCAGAGAACCCTTCCTGCATCTGTTGATTCTCAGTTGCCTTCGGCTCAAAATAATCTTTATGCATAATTTGGGTTGGCATATCCTGCTCCTTTTCAAACTACAGAGTGGAGATATGTAACAACTATGGTTTTACATTGCTTCGCTAATGTAATAAAGGCACTAAGCAATCCCTCCAAGGCACATTCACCAGCCCCTACCCCCACCCCTCCATTTACTCTCAGGGTGTTCTGTCTACGCCCTGCCACTTGAAGTTTCTACATCACAGCTTTACCAGTCTCCTCTGAATTATTTAATACAGTTAGCAGCTCTTTTAGCTTCTAGATAGAAAAGACTTGACTTGTCTGAACTTGTCTGACTTGTCTATCCATGTCTCTTATGTATCTCTGCCCTCACCTTGTGCCATTAAATAGTTCCTTTACTACAAGAGTACTGGATTGGAATGGACCACCCAGGCTGATCTCTGAGAAACCCCACTGAAGGACACGGAACAGCTTTTAAAGACAGAATTGGAATCCAGTCCTTGCTCTGCTAGTTGCTGGCAGCAAGACCTTAAACAGGGTCATTACGGACACTAGTTTTCAATGCATGTAGGTCACGCAGGATAGAGTTGAAGGTCAATATATGGTAGTTTTTATGTTGATCAGAATGATGATGATGGTGACTAGTGATAATTTACTCCTCTGTTTTATATAGTTTTCTTTAAAAACAAAACACCTACTTAGCTCTGGCTGGTGTGGCTCAGTTGGTTAAGCATCATCCCATGCACCAAGAAGTAACCAGTTTGGTTCCCAGTCAGGGTGCATGCCCAGATACGGGTTCAATCCCCAGTGGGGTGTGTGCAGGAGGCATCCAGTTGATGTTTCTCTCACATATTGATGTTTCTTTCTCTCTTTCTCTCCCTCTCTCTCATTTCCTCTTTCTCTAAAATTCAATAAGAACATATTTTTTTTAAAAATCATAGATAATTCTCTGCAGATTTCTTTCTCCCTCCTACTCCTTTCCACCTCCATTCCCCTTACACACACAGAAACACAATCACACGTAAAGATCTGCAATATTCCTTTACTTAGAAAAGACAACCGTGTCCTGGCTTAGAGAGACTCCATTGACTTTATTGCCTGAAAATCTTATACAAAAGTCAGGTTAGCTGTCTCTTCCTCTAAGCACCCATCCCTAACAAGGTAGATTGGCAGCACCTGGTGCTGAGGGGTTGCACTGATCTCTATAGTCTATTTCCTCATAACTCTTCCACTTAGATTACAAACTCCTTTGGGGGAGTTATTGTCTAGTTCAGTGTGTCTTATATCAGAGTAGGCAACTATTTCTGAAAAGAGAAATGAATTAATGTTACTACCTGGAATGGAAGGAGGCGAGGGGGGTGGGGGGAGAGGAGGTCAATTCCCCAGTCCTTATCATTTAGGAATAATGAATATTTGGAAATTATTTGGACAAGGAAATGGAAATGACCTAATCTAATGCGATTAAATTGGAGCTATTTAATTAACCTTTTTCCATTTAAACACAAATAGCTAATATAGCAAGTTCCCATTCAAATGCATTTAAGCAGAAAGATTCAGTTTCTTTCTTTTTCCCCTCTATTTTTATGAAAAGCCAAGCACAAGGTGATTCATATTTCTAGGAACATATTCTTACAGGCATTTTCATCTCTGAGTAAACATTAATCTCCAGAGGTATGTTTTTAATAAAAAGGAAGGCTGGTGCATTTGTTTTATGATGTTTCTTAGTGAATGTTCTCCAGAGATTTCCACTAATGCTATTGGTAGGGCCCATTCTCGGCAAACACGTGTCAGGGAAAGCTTGGCTTTGCTTTTTCTATACGGGACCAATCAATCCTGGCAGCGGCAAAGGGAACAGCATGATCGTGCTACGACTGAACAGACACCAGGAAGGGATCCAGTAACTTCCCAACACAGTGAGCTGGTGATGGAAACTCTACCATTACACCGCCATTTATCTCCCTGTTCCAAGGCAGACACCCCTATCCCGGGAAGAAAATGAAAATGCTTGTGTTCTTTCTTAGGAAACATTTTAACTGAGGGAACATTAGAAAGCACGTCACAGAGTGGAAGAAAATATTTCACACACACACACACACATACACACACATACACACATATATATTAGAGGCCCAGTGCACAAAAATTTGTGCCCTCAGGGGGAGGGTCCCTCAGTCTGGCCTGTGCCCTCTTGCAGTCTGGGACCCCTCAGGGGATGTCCACCTGCTGGGGTGCCTGGCCAGCCTGGTTGAGGGGCTGAGGGCCATTTCAGGCTGCCCACAGCTCCTTCAGGGTTCGGGTCCCTACTGGGGTGCCTGGCCAGCCTGGGTGAGGGGCAGAGGACCATTTCAGGCTGTCCAGAGCCCTTTCAGGGTTTGGGTCCCTACTGGGGTGCCTAGCTGGGATTTATTCAACTTCTATAATTGAAACTTTCTTGCCTTGGTTCCCCGCTTGCTTGAAGCCGAGGTTGCTTCTGGGTTGCAACCCAAGGTCCTAGCCCAACAGGTATCTGAGGTTTATCTTCTATAATTAAAACTTTGTAGCCTTGAGTAGAGTTCAGGGCCCGCAGGGCCCTGGCTTCCTCCATTGCCCGGGGCAACTCTAGCTCCATGGTTGCTGCCATCTTAGTTGAGTTAATTTGCATATTTGCTCCTGATTGGTTGGGGCATGGCATGTGGGCATGGCTTGTGGGTGTGATGGAGTGAGGGTCAATTTGCATATTACTCTTTTATTAGATTATATATATACTAGGGGCCCGGTGCACAAAAATTTGTGCACTCGGGGTGGAGAGAGTCCCTCAGCCCGGCCTGTGCCCTCTCACAGTCTGGGACCCCTCAGTGGATGTCCTATGATGGCCCCAGTCTGCCAGGCGCCTTTTGTGTGTGTGTGTGTGTGTGTGTGTGTGTGTGTGTAACCACTGGGGACCTGCCCCCAGCCGCATCTGAGGCTCGGATCAGTCCTCCTGTGTGTGTCTACCTGCCGGGGGCCTGCCCCCAGGCACACCGTGGAGGCTTGGAGCAGGCATCCCCTCTATGTTGATCTCTCAGACTCTTGTCCTCCCCAGCATGTTGTTCTCTTTTTTGAGCTGTGGCCAGGGCTGGGTGCGACCTGCCTCCCAAGTTTGCCTACTGCCCATCTTCCTCCAGCCACCAGAAAGCAGGGAAAACCCCGCCTCGTGATCAGGCCAGCCTTTTCCTGCTCCCTGATCCTCGGAAGGGACCTGGGAAGCTGCCAAGCAGGCCGCCAACTCTTTCCCACTCACCTGTCCCCTGCTGCCTTCCTTTCCCACTTCCCGGTGCCGACAAGGGGTCTGGGGAGCTGCCAAGCAGGACCCAGGCCCCTGCAGCCTTGCTTTC
>PVJC01041161.1:0-15476 GCA_004026665.1 Murina feae | reverse complement strand
AATATCCTTATACAATCTAGTCGTGAAATGAATGTTTATAATGCTTCACAGTTTAAACCTGAAGTTTGATACAGTCCTCAGTAAGATTATCTACAGTATTAGCAACCATTCAAAGAACAAACCATTGATTCAAACCACATTGATTTAAGGCTCAATCAAGTAATAGAGAGCCCCAAACGAAATGGTTAAATATATGAACTACTTGTACTGATATCTATTAAGTAGTTTCTTAGCAAATAAACCCTTGAAATGCAAAATTCACCTCATTTAAGTTTTGATCAAGAAGTTCAACAACAATCATGAAGTCCACAGTCTTATAGGCAAAACTGATACACAGTGTCTCTAAGTCACTATGCTCAAGGTTAAGAGCGATGCATATTCCATTTTTACATTTTACTGGAATTTTACATGTTCAATTCATTATTTAAATCTCTAGGTTTTCATTCCTCCAAACTGTCTGAAGACACAGTGTGCCACAGACTTAAGACTTCTGTTTCTCCCTCTATTTTCTTCAAACAGAAACATTTCTCAAGTGTCTACATGTCCTAGAAGGGGACTTTTTCGGAGGTGGCCACTTCTTCAGAAAAGTCCCACGCCATCAGGCCTCTGAAGCAAGGGGAGGGGGAAGAGAAAAAAGCTGAAACACAAGGTTCATCTGGTAAGTTTTACATTAACCATTACAAGCTGGATAGTGTAAGAATGTGGCTTTTTTGGCTCAAAAAGTCTGAGTCTTGGTGTGGAAACGAGTACTTGGCTGTCCCACCACAGCTTTCTCGTAGTGGGACTGTCAGGGAAGTCTTGACTGGGGAGTATGATTTGTTTACCTATCAGGCGTAAACTTCCAGGCACTCAGTTCATTTTGGGCTTGTTCCAGTTTGTCTTTAGTCTGTTCCAGTTCACCTTTCATTTTTAGGAAAAACAAGTTGATTGCGGGGTCCACCATTGTTGATCTCAGTTGGGCGACACTGGGCTGCTGGACTTGCTTGAGGTACTGGATTTGAGTCTGTGCAAAGCAAAATAAAGAATTACTGCCAAATCAAAGGAAACACATAAGCAGGTGGGCTAAAATCCACTTCATTTGCTGTATTTGCCAACTTGTTTATTAAAACGCTCCCTTTTTTATCTTAAAATCCTCTAAAGTAAAAATTAAAAACAACTAAGGTTATCCTTAAATTAAGGACATTTAAGGAATTAAGGCCATTTGGTTGCATTTCCATATTTGGAACCTTTAAATAAAGAGGCTACATCTTACTTTGCAACCAAAACAGTACAAAAAAAAAATCAGTTATATTTATTAAAAATGCTAACAATCACTGGGAAAAAAACCCAAGTTTAAATATTAACTGGATAACATTACAGTACTTTACTCATTCAAATTTGTGCCTATGGAAGTTATTTTAAGTACAATACAAATCCCTTAAAAATATACCAGGTACAAGATTATAATTTAAAACACACACTTGTATTTCTAGATTTAAAAATATGTAGTATTTATATTTACATGAGCTGGCATTACTCTATAAACAGCATCTTATAAATAGCTTTATAAATAGCATCTTAAGCCAAAAGAAATTCTGTTTATTTTTTTCCCCTTCGGAGTAGATTTGAATCATAGAATTGTAAAGCTGGAAGGTGGCTGACCTAATCCAAACTTATTTTTGGGAATTAAATAAACCAAGTGTCCATGAATACAGGAGTTCAGTGCCAGAACTGGGACTATAATTGTAGCTCTCAAGCCTCCTGACTCCAATCTAGGGCTTTCCCCACCATACCAGAACTCCCTACTAACACATGAAACCTTCCATTTCTCTCAGTTGTACTACTTGCTATCACCTTAAAAATGCCTTTCCAAAATATGAAATACAGTTTACTGGCTTTAAATGTATCACTTGCTTCACACCCAAAGAAGATATGGTTCAAGACCTTGCTCCACACTAAGGCTTAAACAGGATTTAGGTTAACATTTCATAAGGAGCTAATTTCTATCATACATTTAGTAAAAGCCAAAAATATACTGAATGGATTTGGGATACATTTAATTATTATTTCATTGAGCAAAGAGAACTAATTTTTACTTAACTCAGGGAGATTTAAGTAACTCATTTAAAAAAATATTTTTATTAATTTTGGAAAGGAAGGGAGGAGAGAGAAACATCAATGATGAGAAATTATTGACTGGCTGCCTCCTGCATGCCCCCTACTGGGGATCAAACCTGCAACCCAGGCATGTGCCTTTGACGGAAATTGAACCCGGGACTCTTCAGTCTGCAGGCCCACGCTCTTATCCACTGAGCCAAACTAGCTAGGGCTTTAGTAACTAATTTTAAACAAGAAAATACAACTGCTTATTCAATGGAAGGCCAGTTGCTAAGACAATTTAATAGGAATAAAGCATGTCATATAGTACATAGCACATACTACTATCACTAAAGAAAACACTGCCTCTCCAACATAGTTGCTATTTAGATTTACAGAGAACTGCATCTGCCACATTAACCTCGACCTTTCCCTGTTTTTGTTCCTGCTGCCCCTTCTGCAAAACTTCACTCTGTATTCTAACTGAAAGGATGCAGTTGAGAGGTGTTCAGCAGGCCTGTGCAGGGGAGAACTATAAAAAATGTGGCTAGGAAGGTTAGGCTCTCGTTGAGATAACCTTAAAATTTAGGTTGGAAAAGACAAAAGAGTGATGGGGCATCAACAAAGGCTTGATCAGGCATGATATGTTCAAACTGCCAGTGTATATATGATAGCTGAAGAATCATAAAGGAATCAGTAGCACATATTATCTAAAGCAGCAGTCGCCAACCGGTGGTCTGTGGACCACTGGGTGGTCCGTGAGGTCCAAAAGGTTGGTGACTGCTGGTCTAAAGCAAATCGTGAGATGTACCTAAACTAGGATAACAAAAGGAGGACTGAAGAAGAGAGGGTTCAAAACACACTATGAGGTATTACCACAACTACCCATGCTTACTCTAGCTATACTATCTATCCAGGTGTTAGCACTGGAAAGTAAGATTCATCCTTTGCATGGGTAAGCATCTTAACATAATGCCATGCAAACAGGGAGAACTACAATTATTAAATGAGTAAATGGTAGAATCTAGAATCCTAACTATCAGAAAAAGGAAAGAATTAAATGATTTTGAGACTGGGCAACTGAGATGCACTGCCCACTCTATTAGACATGAAAATCGTAAGAGGGAAAAAAATATTTTGTTAGAGGGGTGCGTGTTACATAGGAAGAAAAGAATAATATTCAAACTACTTGCGAGACTTCTTAAAACCTATGGCCAAAGGTGAGGATGGTTAATAGTTGAAAATACAGAAAGTGATGGCATATGAGTACTGAGAAAAAGAGAAATTTATTAATGCATTAGTAAGTGACCTTAAAAGGGGCAAAAAAATTAATGGTAGTGAAGATGGAAATAAAGAAAAAAAAGTGATGAGAAGGTAGAGAAAATGACAAAGACTACTGTTTTCTTAAGCAAAGTGACAGGTGAAGAGTCATTTTGAAAAAGTGAAGGAAAAGGGACAAGAGACTTTTGTGGAAATGTAGACAATCTCTGCATATGAAATAAAAGAATGAGAGAAAAAATAGGAATAGGACTGTGTCTGACATTAGTCCCCAATGACCAGAATATTGCCTTATACATTAAATTTTTATAAATGTGTTGAATGGAGATTACATAAAACTCACGAAAAGTTCAGATTTTAAAATTAGAAATAGTTACAGTTTCCTCTACTTAGTATAACTTACATATACCAACACTAAATTTAAAAAAAGGCTAACACTGTTTAAGACAGCATAAAACTGAATCTAAATTCAACCACAGCTAAACTGTCAAATATGTCACTACATTTTATATCTATGTAGATATGATACAAATGAAAGCTGCAATAATGAAAAAAAAAAACATGGTAGAAGTTGCTGATAACTAAGAAAAATAGTTTTACATCGAGGGGTAAAGAGCACAGAGAAGAAACTAATCAGATGGTTGATTCTTTAAAATACATATATTTTTTTTTTTTACTGATTTCAGAGGAAGGGCGAGAGAAACATTGATGATGAAAAAGAATCACCAATTGGCTGCCTTTTGCACGCCCCCTACTGGGGAACGAGCCTGCGACCTGGGCATGTGCCTGACTGGGAATAGAATCGTGATCTTCTGATTCATAGCTCAATGCTCAACCACTGAGCCACTCACTACAACTGGGCACTGGCTGATTCTTGCATGTGCCGGACAGGGGATGAAACCCATGTATTGGGACAATGCTCTAACCAACGTCAACGAGCTATCCAGCCAGAACACGAACCTATTTTAAATCCAATGATGACAGGCTATCTACTGAAAATTTACACTTTGCTATTTATATCTCAAAGCATATCTACCTAGCAAAATGTGAATTTATAATTATTATTAAGTATATGGAATCAGCTGAGTACTAATTAACACATGCAATGTGGACTGAAAACCAACTGCTCAGAGTTAAAGCACCTGAAATACTTACAGTACACTCTTGCATCTCTTGCTCCTTGGTTGCTAGTCGCATTACAAGGATGTTTTCCCTTCGTGCAGACTCTTGCTGTTGTTGCTTCAGTTTTTCTTCCGACTCCCTTAAGCCAGTTACATCATTAGCTGATGATTAAAAACAAATTTTTTTCAAAACATTAAAAATACAATTTCAAAACCAAACAACTAACGAAATGAAAGTTCTGATTGTCTTTGTCAAGGATAATAAAAACCAGGGTAAAAAATTCATAAGTCTTTGGTTTCTCTCTTAACTACTTTTAGAACAAGGAAGCATGTTCCCAGGCACAGTGATCTTTTAGGAGATAATGGTGCTATAGTGGTCCAAAGCCACCTAATATCTGATGGAATTACATTGTTACAGTCTAATCTGTTTCAATTCCACACAGAAAATTTCATTATTTGCATTTGCTTATATTATATAGTATTCACAGAGACCTGGTTAGGACTGATTTTAACCTATTCAATATAAGAAACATGTCTATAACTGCACAATTATTATGTCAAGTTTTCATAATGTACATAACGTCTATGGATTATAATATAGTTTTAACATAACTGAAATTTCAGGGTACTAAGCTTTCTGGGCTTGGAAAACAATATTGGTTTTTATTTATTTTTATTATGTTATTTATTTTTGAGAGAGAGGAAGGGAAAGGGCAAGAGAGAAATATCAATGATGAGAAAGAATCATTGATTGGCTGCCTCCTGCAAGCCTCCTACTGGGGATCAAGCCTGAAACCCAGGTATGTGCCCGGACAGTGAGCTCTTGGTTCATGGGTTGACACTGAACCACTGAGCCACAAAGGTTGGGCATAATATTGGTTTTTATACTCACAAATAGTATGTTACTCTCAATGAAAAGTGACAGACTAAAAAGGTTTGATATTATAACTTTGTTGGTATTTTTAGCAGATTTTGAGAAATCTGTAAAAATACAGTCCTATTCTATTTTTACAATTTAAGTAACAATTAAGTTACAATTTAAATAGATTTATTACTAGTTGTTTGTACATACCTTCTATACTAACAACTCATGCTTTAATTCAAATTCTATTGTGGAAGGGGTTAGGGACAGATCTAGGAAATTGTTAAGCAGTTGTGAGTTTCCCTATCCATATTCTCTCAGAATTTTGTACATAATTCTGCTAAAATAGTCATGCTATTATATTACTGCATGTCAGTCTTCCCCAAAGACTGGAAACTCCCCAAGAAGAGAGATCATGTGCCATCTACCTATTTCCTAGCACCCAATATAGTGCTCATAGTTCTTTAACATTTGCATAAAAATTATATTTGCTTAGCAAACCAATTATCCTGAATATCTGTAACAATCTAAAAAGAGATATTCACATGGTCTTTAGGAAGCTACAACTCAAACTTACAGTTCAGATCTGTGTACTTGCCCTCCAAAGCTTGCACATATGCTTCATACTGTTTCCATCTAGTACAAAAATAAATTCATTGTTAGTTGTTAAATTGAAATTGCTTTATTAAAAAACTAAGAAAAGTCATATCTGTAAACTTATAAATTTAACACCAAGAATTCCACTGCATGATTTTTAAGGTCTCTTCCATTTTGAGATAATTATAAATCTAGTTTAACCAATAATAAATGAGTCACTTCATTATTCCTTCTCAACTTAATCGAACTATGTAAAAGGAAACAGAGAAAAGTGTTTTCTTCTGAGAACATACCAAGTGTGTTTCTCTGGGTCAGATAGGACTTTGTATCACGGATGTTCAGCTCAATGCCTGGATAATGGAAGCTGAGTAAAAAACCTACTACTACTTTCAGATATGCTTTCCATCTCAAACAAAAGGCACTCTGATATAGTAAAAATCTAATATACTGTGTATGGTCATCCGTTCAACCAATCAAAGAATAATATGCTAATGATATGCTAAGGATGCTCAACCACCCAATGAAGTGAACTGACCACCAGGGGGAAGACACTCAGATCAGAGGTTAGCTTGCTGCTGGAGACCAGCTGATTGCAACAGAGCAGGACTGAACAAGACCAGCCAGACATGCCCTGGAGCCATTACTTGTCCCTCCAAGCACCAATTGTGCAACAGTGAGGTCCTTTGGCTTGGCCTGAGCCCTATTGCAATCCGGAACCCCTCGGGGGATGTCAGAGAGCCGGTCTGGGCCCAATCCCACAGGCCAGGTGGAGGGACCCCACTGGAGCACAAATTCGTGCACTGAGCCTCTAGTTTAAAATATGCCTAATTATAAGAGGCTGCAGGTTATCTTGACTCTTTTGTGAAAATACCATGTGGCTCTCTCAAAAATAATATTTATTTTTACTTGTAAAAGAGAGGGGAGCCCTAACTGGTTTGGCTCAGTGGATAGAGCGTCAGCCTGCGGACTGAAAGGTCCCAGGTTCCATTCCGGTCAAGGGCATATACCTTGGTTGGGGGCACATCCCCAGTAGGTGTGTAGGAGGCAACTGACTGATGTTTCTCTCTCTCTCTCTCTCTCCCTCTCTCTCTCTCTCTCCCCCTCTCTGTAAAAAATCAATAAAATATATTATTTAAAAAAAGGGGAGAGAACATACTATTTTTCCAGTCTATTTGTAAAGCTATATCAACTTGCATAAATGCCATATACTGTCAGAGTACAAGAAGGCCTTTCTTCCTCATTATATTCCTCTGCCCACAAAACATAGGCTGTATTAACTGCTCTTGCAATGACTCACAATAACAACAAAGTTTTCCCCAGTCATATGTTTAAGCAACTGCTAATCCAAGAGTAACCTGCCCTGCATGTAGCTGTCTTGCTTACTGAAGAGCTATGTTTTCAAGCCACTCTTTAGTTGCAGCTAATCAAATTTTTTTTTGCAGCTCATCAAAATTTAATTTTAGAAAATCCTTTTATAATCTTAAAAACTTTGACAGGTCAGCTCTAAGATTTACTATTACAACACAATGACCAAAAATACCAAGCTAATCTACCTTCCATATAAAGACTACTGTTCACCCAAGAGCATGTTATTTTTTAGCCAAGACAATCTAGGGCACAAACTAAGTGCGTTCAATGTTTGGTGATCAATAAAGGTCTCTTGTGTAGCCAATATAAGAACTATTTGTTTTAGAAGAATAGAGAAATATAAAAAAGTCAACAAAAACATCCTTATCAAGAAGACAAAAAGTATAGGCTAGTTAAGTAAGTAGCAGTTGATTTAAAATCACCAAGAGAATTAATGAGGGAAAAACCCACCTAAAAGTCATGAGAGAGTTTCTAAAGAAAAAAGTTAACCTGACCTCAAGAACACCCCCCCACACACACTCAATTAAATCAAGAAAAAGACTGCACGTACTAACCAGAGGAATTATCTAAGAAAGGATAAAAGGCAAGGACTGTCTCTTATCAGGTACAAAGAGAACAACAGGTGAGTGGCAGTGTATCATAAGCAAGTGCCTACCTCAGCAGGGGAGGACAAGAGTGTCTTATTATACTAAGGATTCAAAATTTATGTGGAGGAAAATAAAGGATATACAATGGAAAAACTGTCCTATGCATGAGATTATGCAAAAGGAAGATAAAGGGAAGTCCACAACAGAGTAAGTAGAACGAGTGGGAAATTATCAGACTCTAGGAAACAATAGAACGAGTTACCTATGTCTATCTTAACAAACACCTCTTCTCTCTACTCTTCTCTAGCCGGTTAAATTTATTTAGTTCTTCAAGAAAAAATTCTGTGAAATTTCTAAAGAAAGTTCAATGACCCTGAAAAATATTCATTTTATTTTTACCTAAAAATGTCATGTAAAAAACTTATCAACCATGGTAATAAAAAGCAGAAAGAATGTATTTAAGTTATAAAACACAAAACATGTGATTCTTTTTCTGATTTCTTGCATTTAAAAGAATGAATACCATAATGCTGCATTTCTCAATCTATTTTTGCAAGACAATTATAAGATAACCCCAGAAAACAAGAGCTAGAATTAAATTAAGTAATTTAATCCAACTCCTTTAACTTCAAGATGAGAAAATGAAGGACATAAAGAGTTAAATGAAACGACTAAGATTCCTTATAAGAGTAACTTATCTTCATCAGTAAATAATGTATTTTATTTCTTCCATAACTGAAAACATATCCTTTAGGACTATAACTTTTTCACATATTGAACAGAAAAGGAATAACTACATTAAACCAATTTTTTTGCGAGGAAAAAATTCAGGTTACCAATTAGTCTAGAAGTTACCTAACCTAGTGCTTTAGATCTTTAAAGTGTTATGCTTTCCTCAATCATCTTCTAATATAATAGAAGAGTAATATGTAAATTGACCCTCACTCTGTTACACCCACAAGCCATACCCATCAACCCATCAGGAGCAGATATGTAAATTAACTCAACTAAGATGGCGCTGGCACAGAACTGGAGTTGCCCTGGGCAATGGAGGAAGCCAGGGCCCTATGGGCCCTAAGCTCTACTCAAGGCTACAAAGTTTCAGTTATAGAAGATAAGCAAACCCCAGATACCTGCAGGGCTGGGACCTTGGGTTGCCAGGGGCAACCCAGGCTCTGAGCAGGGGACCAAGGCAACAAAGTTTCCATTATAGAAGTTGAATAAATCCCAGATACCTGCTTCCAGCCAGGCACCCTAGGAGGGACCCGACCCTGAAGGGGCTGTGGGCAGCCTGAAACAGCCCTCTGCCCCTCACTCAGGCTGGCCAGGCACCCTAATAGGGACCTGAACCCTGAAGGGGCTGAGAGCAGCCTGAAACGACTATCAGCCCCTCACCCAGGCTGGCCAGGCATGCCAGCAGGTGGACATCCCCCGAGGGGTCCCAGACTGCAAGAGGGCACGGACCGGGCTGAGGGACTCCCCCACCCCGAGTGCACAAATTTTTGTGCACTGGGTCGCTAATTACATAATAAAGAAACAGGCCATAAAAAACACATTTCAAAAGTACATTAAATGATTTGAAGATATATGCACATTAAAAATAAAATACCTAACACAGAGACAAAAACTTTATAGTATAGCATTATAATATAATGTTCTATAAAAATATTTTTTATATTTTGAAAAATAAAGAACATTTTACCTCAAAATTAACTCATCTCGTGCCATAACTTTGAAGTCTGTCTCACTCAGTCGAACCTATGAAGAGAATTAAAATATGAACTGGGTGCTTTTCCTACACATTTTAAATGTACATACCACTGTTGCTTACGCTTTTCATTATTTTATGAAGATAGGATAACTTCTAATACCTCAAGCGCTGGTTTCTAATAGAAATCCCTTGATCACTAAGACATTCAAAGTCCTTCCAAAAGGAGCACTATACTGAGACATATGAAATATTTCCAAGCCTGAGACTTAGAAATGGTTCAGTATCCTATATAATAAAAGGCTAATATGCAAATTGTCCCCTCAACTGGCCAGACTCCACCTGTGCACAAATTCATGCACCAGGCCTCTAGTATACTATACTTAAAAAACACACAAATAACTCTTACTTTATAGAAAGTAGTTTTAAAAAAGTAAACTATTTATCTTTAAAACTAGAGGCCCGGTGCACAAAATTCATGCATAGGTAGGGTCCCTAGGCCTGGCCGGCAATCAGTGCTGATCATGGCCTTCCAGCTGCCAGCCGGGGCCTTCCTTCATTCCACACTGCTCCCTGTGGTCAGCGCCCATCATAGTGAGCTATTAACTCCTGGTCTCCCAGTTGAATTCCCTACATGACACTTTGCATATTAACCTTTTATATATACAGAAGATGTGCATCATTATTAGGGACATGCAAATTAAAACCCCAATGAGCTATCATTATACACCTATTAAAATGGCTAAATAAAAGATTATGGTAACAACTCCAAATGGTAGGTAAAGATGCAGAGTAAGATTGCTGGTGAGAATGTAAAATGGTATGGCTGCTCTGAGTTTGGTGGTTCCATTTAAAACTAAAAATAGATGTGCTTGATAACCCAGCATTTGTACTCTTAAGCACATATCCCAAAAAAATGAAAATGTATTTTCACACAGAAACTTGCACATAAATGTACAAGCTTTATTTGCAACAGCTAAAACTTGGTAACTACCCATACTTCAACAGGTGAAAAATTATGATACATCCACACCATGGGATACTAAAAAGAAACAGATATAAGCAACTTGGATAAGCCTCAAGGAAAATTATACTGATTGGGAAAAACAAATCTCAAAAGGATACATATACTGCATGATTTCATTATGTACATTTGTAAAGTAGCATAATTATAGAAATGGAAAACTGCTAATGTTTGCCAGGTGTTGGGAATTGAGAAAGAGGAAATGGATATAGCTATCAAGAAACGACACAAGGGAAGCTTGAGGTGATGAGTCAGTTAACTAATCTGGTTATAGTGGTGGTAACACTAAGTTATTCAAAATAAAACTACATAGACACACATACACACTCTCTGCTTATATAACTTGTGAAATCTGAATAAGCTCTGCGGATTGTATTAATAAACCTCTGTGTTGAGTTCCTGGTTTTGATGATGTTATGCAAGATGTCAACCTTGAAGGAGGCTGGAGGAACAGTGTATAGAACCTCTCAGCACATTTCTTTGCAACTTTTTGTGAATCAATAATTATTTCAAAACTAGAGGCCCAGTGCCCGAAATTCGTGCACAGGTAGAGTCCCTAGGCCTGGCTAGCCATCAGGGCTGGTCAGAGTCTTCTAGCTGCTGGCCAGGGCCTTCCTTCATTCTGCACCACCCCCTGGTGGTCAGAGCACATCACAGCGAGTGATCAAACTCCCAGTTGAACTCACAAGGGACACTTTGCATATTAGCCTTTTATATATACATATAGATAGAAGATAAAAGTTTTAAAAAATGGGCGTAATAGTCTAGCTAGCTGAAATTGCTTCATAAATTGAGGATTAAGTGTTTTCTCTATACCAAGTGAAAATTATAAAAGTGAAGTACCTCTTCTTTCTAGTATAAAATTATGGCTATAGCCCTAGCCAGTTTGGCTCAGAGAATAGAGCATAAGACTGTGGACTGAAGAGTCCCTGGTTCGATAGTCAGGGCACATACCAAGGTGCAGGCTCGATCCCCAGTAGGGGGCATGCAGGAGGCAACCAATCAATGCGTCTCTCACATCACTTATAAAAAAAAATTTTTTTTTAAAATTATGGCTATACTACAGTTTCCCTTATACACTTATATCCTGCTTTCCCAATTGAATTATAAATTCCTCTTAGAAATAATGTTACTTCTTTTTTTAATAAAGCAAGTACAATTTAATGCTTTGGCACACATCTGACTTTGTACCAAGGCTAGCAAACAACTAGATTATGAAGTCCCATCTCCACTATTTCTTTTTTCCTCCTTTCAATTGAATGTATGATGGACAATGGTTAACAAAATCATACACGTTTCAGGTGCACATTTCCACACATTATCTGTACACTGTACTGTGTTCACCACGCCAAGTCAAGTCTCCTTCCATCACCATTTATCACCCCATATACCCCTCAACTCCCCACCAGTCACTACACTGTTGTCTGTGTCCATGAGTTTTTTCCCCCTCAATCCTTCCACCTGCCCAAACCATCCAACAGCTGTCAGCCTCCTTTCTATTTGAGTCTGTTTTTATTTTGCTTAATTCATTCTGTTTAGATTCCATAAGAATGCAATCATCTGATACTTGTCTTTCTCTTAATGGCCTATTCACTTAGCATAATGCTCTCCAGGTTCATCTATGCTGTCACAAAAGGTTAAGATTTCCTTCTATTTTTAAGGCCTAGTAGTATTCCACTGTGTAAATGTACCACAACTTTTTTATCCATTCATCTACGGACACCTGGGCTGCTTACAAATCTTGGCTATTTAATCTAATAAAAGAGCAATATGCAAATTACCATCACTCCGAGACACCTAAGCCACACCCCCAGCCAAGCCATGGCCCCCACCAATCAGAGCGGCTGTATGCAAATTACCCCGGCCAAGATGGAGGCCGGCAGCCACAGAGCTAGAGCAAACAGGAGGCTTCCGCTGCAACTATCTGCCTAGGTCAGCTGGGCCTCTGCTCAAGGCAACACTGTTTCAATTACAGAAACCACGGAGTTGAAGCAAACAGAAGGCTTCGCTGCCTGACTAGGCCTCTGCTTAAGGCAATAGAGTTTCAATTATAGGAGATAAATAAACCCCAGAAACCTGATTCCAGCCAGCCTCGCTGGGACCTTGGGTCAATGGGAGCTGTGGGCAGCCTGCAAACAGCCCTCAGCCCCTCATCCAGGCTGGCCAGGCACACCAGCAGGGGTCCCAGACTGCGAGAAGGCACAGGCCGGGCTGAGGGACGCCCCCCTCCCCCCGAGTGCACAAATTTTTGTGCACCGGGCCCCTAGTTGTAAATAATGCTGCAATGAATATAGGGGTGCATATGGTCTCTCAAATTAGTGTTTCGGGTTTCTTCGGATAAATTCCCAGAGGTAGAATCTCTCGGTCATAAGGCAGTTCCATTTTTAATTTTTTAGGTAACTCCATAAGGCTTCTTACTGTAGCTGCAGCAATTTGCATACCCACCAACAGTGCATGAGGGTTCCCTTTTCTCCACATCCTAGCCAAGACTTGTTGCTTGTGATTTATTGATGATAGCCATTCTGACAGGTGTGAAGTGATATCTCATTGTGGTTTTAATTTGCATCTCTCTGATTAGTAACATTGAGCATCTTTTCATTTGTCTACTGACCATCTGAACGTCCTATTTAAAACGTCTATTCAGGTCTTCTGCTCATTTTTTTAAAATTTATTTTTGTATTGAGTTTTATAAGTTCTTTATAAATTTTGGATATTAACCCCTTTTCAGATGTACTGATGAATATGTTTTCCCAGTCAGTGGGTTGTTTTCTCACTTTGCTGATGGTTCCTTTGCTGTGTAAAATCCTTTTAGTTTGATGTAATCCCATTTGTTTATCTTTTTCTTTTGTCTCCCTTGCCTGAGGAGATAATATCAAAAAAAATATTGCTACGAGAACTGACCAAAATTTTATTATTACTTCTTTGTAACTGCGTGTGTGTGTGTGTGTGTGTGTGTGTGTGTATAAAATATTGACTATACTGAACTAATAGAAATATAGAGCCGGGGGATAATGAGACTAGAGGAAAAGGTAGAAACTAAGAACTAAACAGTTGTAATTTTTGAAAAATATAAAAATGAATTTACATTACAATCAAAGGAATTTAAATTAGGAAAAAAGAAGTTAACTTATAGAGACCTGTGGAAAAAAATTTCCTTTCCTGACATTATTTGTATAATGTTCATACAATAAAGGATAAGAGTAGAGAAGGGAAAAACATTATAAGAGGCTCCCAAAATTTGAAAATGTTCTAAAAATACACTGCATATGAGATACAATGTATAGTACATTATATACCCATGATGCTATTATCACAGGCAAAGGAGTGAACATTAAACACTTGAGATAGTCTACACACACACACACACATACACACACACACTTAAAAACTGTATGTATAAAATGCTTAACTGCTGGAAAACACACCTTTTTGGGAAGAGGTTCCTCGTTGGTCATGTTGAATCCTAGAAAAAGGGACAGAGAGATGAGGTTCAATTGATTTTTTTCCATTGAAAGTAGGAACAAAAAATACTGGCCTTTTCAAACCAATTTATTAGTGAACTCAATTATGACCAAATCATTAAGCGTTCTTTTGAATTTAAATAAATCTTTTGTTTTAGAGTTACAGAGATATTCGAGTTTTAGAGTTGCAAAGATATTACAGGGTTCCTGAAATTGCCACACCAAGCCTCTCAAGCTAACATCTTACATTAGCATTACTCTTAAATTATGTTGCAACTATTAGGTTACTAAAAAAATTCTTTTGTAAAAAAGTTGTTCTTTTTGATGCTGCCATAAAGGATTGAGAGATAATTTTTCAATGCATTCTTACAACTGCCCTATGAAAGACAAATCTTGCAGAAGTGACAACTTTGTGCTGAAGTCAGATATTGACCTCAGGCAGTATCGAGGAATCTTGCTGAACTGATACAGAAGAGTACCAATTGCTAAAGCCTTTTTTTTTTTTTTTTTTTACGGCATTATGGTTAAGGTAGAAGCTATCACTGCCATAATTCACTACTGTACAATGCTTACATATAATATATACACCTTAATAAAAATATTCCCACTATTAAATCTCATGTCACAATAATTTGCACCTCAAAATGTTTCTTTATATAAATTTATACCAAATTCACTTACTCTTGTTGCAAAAGATAAATTGAAGAACTATTCTTATTAACTTTATATGCTTACTGAAAGTATTTCTGGTTACGTCCTAATCAAATTTAACAAGGTGGCAAGCTAATTTAAACTTACTGCTAAGTAGCTAATCTAATAAAATAGTAATATGCAAATTGCCCTCACTCCGTTACACCTAAACCACGCCCACCAGCCAGTCAGAGCAACTATATGCAAATTAACCCAGCCAATATGGCAGCCGGCAGCCACGGAGTTAGAATTAACAGGAGGTTTCCATTGCACCAGCAATAGAGGAATCTGCCTGCCTAGGCTGGCTGGGCCTCTGCTCAAGGCAATAAAGTTTCAATTATAGAAGATAAATCCCAAAAACCTGATTCTAGCCAGCCTCGCTGGGACACTGGGTCAACAGGAGCTGTGGGCAGCCTGAAAATGGCCCTCAGCCCCTCACCCAGGCTGGCCACACCCCCATGGGGTGAGGGTCCCCACTGGGGGGCTTGGCCAGCCTGTAAACAGCCATCAGCCCCTCACCCAGGCTAGCCAGGCATGCCAGCAGGTGGACATCCCCCGAGGGGTCCCAGACTGCGAAAGGGCACAGGCCGGGCTGAGGGACCCCCGAGTGCACAAATTTTTGTGCACTAGGTCCCTAGTCATTTTATAATAGTGCTAGAGGCCAGTGCACAACATTCATACACTGGGTGGTGGCCGGCGTGTGT
>PVJC01041160.1:0-15479 GCA_004026665.1 Murina feae | reverse complement strand
CAAGGTGGGGTTTTCCCTGCTTTCTGGTGGCTGGAGGAAGATGGGCAGTAGGCAAGCTTGGGAGGTAGGCCGCACCCAGCCCTGGCCACGCTCAAAAAAGAGAACAACATGCAGGGGAGGGCAAGAGTCTGAGAGATCAACATAGAGGGGGTGCCTGCTCCAAGCCTCCACGGTGTGCCTGGGGCAGGCCCCCAGCAGGTAGACACACACAGGAGGACTGCTCCGAGCCTCAGATGCGGTTGGGGGCAGGTCCCCAGTGGTCACACACACACACACACACACACACACACACACACACAAAAGGCGCCTGGCAGACTGGGGCCATCATAGGACATCCACTGAGGGGTCCCAGACTGTGAGAGGGCACAGGCCGGGCTGAGGGACTCCCTCCACCCCGAGTGCACAAATTTTTGTGCACCAGGCCCCTAGTGTAATAATAAAGGGGCACAGAGCTGTGTGTGCGGAAAGGGACACTCAGGTTGGCCAGGGGAGTCAAAAG
This sequence comes from Murina feae, assembly GCA_004026665.1. Taxonomy (NCBI): domain Eukaryota; kingdom Metazoa; phylum Chordata; class Mammalia; order Chiroptera; family Vespertilionidae; genus Murina; species Murina feae. The sequence continues at coordinate 14,980 of PVJC01041160.1, read as the reverse complement.
GAGCTTCAGAGAGGAGAATCACTAACCTGTTCAAGCACCAGGACCCCTGAACAGCAGACTCACCTCCAGACTCACCTCCCTTGGAGAAGTCTGGCTCCTGTAGCCCCCTCCCCCTTCTCTGAAGAAACAGACTTGGCAACTGAAGAAGTACTGTAGCTCTGAGTCCTGGTCCTGCGTGAAGTGACGTAGACTGTGATGATGTTTCAGGGCACTGAATGGGGACAAGCAGGCTAGTAGTGGCTCCACTAGTAGGGACCTGGGTTGGCTTCCCTAGAAAGCTCCCTCTCAGTTCACCTCAGCCTCTGAGGTCTTCCCCAGCCCCCCAGCCCCAATCCCCAACCACTACCTAGCTCCACCAGTGAATGTTGATTGAACAGATGATCACAGGGTCAGTGGTCTCTCATTTGACCCCATGAGATGTGCAATGATTGAAAGTTGCATCCCTCAAAAGTCATTGGTTGAAGATTAACCCACTGTGTGATGGTATTAGGAAGTGGGGCCTCAGGAGGTAGTTGAGTCTCAGGGGTGGAGCTCTCATTAAGGGATTAGGGCCCTTATCAAAGGGACCCCAAAGAGCTTCCTCATTCTCTTTTGACCATATGAGGATGCAAGGAGAAGACAGCCATCTGCAACTCAGAAGAGGGCCCTCACTAAAACCCACCCATGCTGGCATCCTGATCTTGGACTTCCAGCTTCCAGAATGGTGAGAAATAAATTTCTGGTGTTTATAAGCCATCAAGTCTGTTGTACTTTGTTATAACAGCACAAACTAAGACAGGATGCTGGCTCAAAACAAACCCTCCAACCCTGTGAAGTGGTTGCTTGGTCAATGCTCAACCTCTAAATGCACTGTAGTTCTTGCCCCACCACCAACCATATTTCAACTGACCTGTCCTGGGACCATGCAGAACACCAGAGGAAAGAGAGCCTGAGTCCATGGAACTCAGGAGGGTAGGATGCTCCATGCTTTAAGGCAGGAGCTGAGCCTGGAGCATGATCTCTTGCTGCAGAGGTGACCACCGGAGCAGTGACCTCTCATCAAACCCAGGAGCTGCCCACATACTACTGACACACATGCCCACACCACAGCTTCTTTTTTTAAAAAAAATGTTTAATGATTTCAGAAAGGAAGGAAGAGGGAGATAGAAACATCAATGCTGAGAGAGAATTATTGACAGGCTGCCTCCTGCACACCCCCCATTGGGGATGGAGCCCACAACCTGGGCATGTGCCATGACTGAGAATCGAACTGTGGCCTCCTGGTTCATACGCCCAAACACGGAGCCACACCAGCCGGGCAACCACAGCCTTTGCTTGCAGCCTTTACTAAGCAGAGCACTGCTGAAGCTGTGCGGTGCAGTGATCCACAGGCCCCGTGGATGGGCTCCCCGCCAACCATTGTCTTTTAGAATAATGAGCAAGCTGTAGTATCAGCTAAGGACCCAATGTTAGTCACTCTGTGATGTGCCGAGGTACGGCTGAGTCTACACAGACCAATGCAGACTAAATGAGGACTGGTGTGCTCCAGTGGGGCACTCCCGTGGAGACCCCAATGGCCAGGCTGGCCTTTGGAATTGAGCTGAACGACAAAAGAATGACTGACCCCATGGAACAGGCTTCTGAGCAGGCAAGGGGACTGCGAAGTCAGCCACAAGCTGGTATTTACTTCTGGGCTTGTTTCCCTGAAGCAGTTTTCCTATCGTCCAATAGCCTTCCCACTCCCTTTTTAGGCCCAGGTGAGCAGCAGGGTGTTGTTTCAGGACAAAACTGAACGAACAGCCAAGACGGAAGCAGCCCTGGTACCAGTGCAAATTCTGCCCAGATAGGCTGCAACCCATTCCCACTGGCCTGCCCTGGCTGTACTCAGACTCATGGCAGCCAAATTAATCCCAGCCAGGCTGCGGACATTTCCTTACATGTAACTGCTCACACACACACACACACACACACACACACGCGCGCGCGCACGCGCACAGAGCCTCCCAAGAAATTGCCCCAGCTGCTCAGTGAGGAAAATGCACATATTTTTTCAAAGGTCAGAGCCAGGAAGAAATCTAGCGTAGTGTCCTTTTGAGAGATGTCTGGAAACAAGGCCTCAGGAGAAGAACTGCCTAGCCTAACATTGCCTGTGATGTTACCATCCTTGTCTCCTAACTCCTAGGTCAGTGATCATCCTAGACTGTCAATCGAGTTCTGGCCTGTCCCCTCAGGGAGCCAGGCACCAGGTCCTTTTCACTTCCTCCCTCTGTGCTAGTTGGAAGCTGACCCACATGACCGACCAAAGGGCTGACCTACACGACCAAGAGAAGGGCTTTTGGACTTAGTCTCCCTGTGAACTAGTGGGGCTGTGTTGTATGATGATTAGAACCCAGGCCTAGCCGCTGCTGACCCAGGTGTGAAGCCCAGTTTGGTCGCTTAGACCTTGGCAGGTTAGTGAACCTCTCTGGGCCTCAGTTTCCTCATCAGTTTCCTCACCTCACAAATTGCTGTGCAGATTCAGTATGTTAATATAGATTAAAGAACTTGGTGCAGAGGAAGTGCTATATGAACTTAGGTTACGATGATGATGATCATCATCATCATTATAAATGCACATTCCAGGCCCCACCCATAGGGAATCTGATTCAGTAGACTCATACCGGGAACCAGTGATCTGTATTTCAGCAAACACCCCTAGTGATGTTAGTGGGTGCCTATAGGGTGGGGAGGGCTGGTCCAAGGACCATCTTTGGAGAAACTCTGCTTTCAAGGTTGAGGAAGTGTGTGTTGACCCTCTGGTCTGTAAAAGGGCTTCAATGCCTTGTTAGCCTTCTTGTCTGAGTCCTTAGATCCATATTTCTCAGCTTTCACACTCCTCCTCCCCAGATCACTTGTTACAAGACTCAGCCTCTGGTTGGCCCTTCTTCCCGGGAAGCTGCTCCCACCCTTAGGCTTCAGAAACAGCCTTTCAACACTGCCCCCTTCCAACTCAACTCAGAGGTTTCCCAGAGTATGAGCATCACTAACAAAGAGCAGGTGTCCCTGGTTGAGCCAGGCTCAGAATGTTGGGGTGCTGCCTGATGCAGGTCCTGAGGACTGAGACTTCTGGGGAGACAGCGGGTTCACCCTTTGCTCCCCTATACCTTGTCCACTCAGGGCTGCCACTCCACAGATGGTGATCCCAGCCTGGGTGGCATTTCCATGCTGGCTCTTCATTTCCTGCTGAGAGCAGAGCCGGCCTCACTGCTCCACTGGCTCTCTGCCCGGCTGGGCTGTTGGTGGCATCCTTGAAGACTTTTTGGCCCTCTCTCCCCTGGGGCACTGAAGCTGTGCTGAGGAGGGTGTGGAGGGGACCTAGCATCATTTCAGAGGCTGCTAAGACCAAGCTTGGGGAGCAGCCAGGAAGACAGGCCCCAGCCCAGACAGTCCCTCCCACCCTGTCCAGACCTCAGTGTGCTCATGCAAAGATAATTCAGTTACAGGGAATGCAGACTGGAGAGATAACCTGATTTAAAAGCTGAAACTGGCTGAGCTGCGGAGGGAGGGATAGTTCCTTTTAACCCAGGAAGGCAGAAGCAGTAAACAGAGTAGGGGTGTTGGCTGGAGAAGTGCTGGATGGCTGCCTAGAAGGGATGATGGTTGTAGTTTAGGTGCTCAGAAGTGAAACTCCGCCCTCGGCCCATCCAAGAGCTCATGCACCCCTTGAGCCTCTGTGATTCACTTTTTTCTAGAGCCTAAGGTACCGTCATCTGGCTTATAGTCCCTGGGGTGGAGATAAACCTTTGACCTGTGATGTGTCAGAGAGGAGCAGAGGCTCTCTGAGTTCAATCTGGAGCACTGATCAGCTAGCTACCCTCGGAGCAATTTGCTTCAGTGTAAACACCTATCTGCAAAAGTTAGTCGCTTGGCTGCTGTGGGATCCACTGGAGAGGTTGGCTAAGGGGTGCTCGGGTCAAGGTCAGAGGCTTGGGACCAGGTCCCTCACCTCCCTGCTCTTTTCCTTCGCACCTGACAGCCAGACCCGCTGGGCAAAGCCCAGCAAGGCCTCATCCTCCCTCAGCCCAGGGAGGGTGTGGCACCTTCTTCTAAGCCTTTCTCACACCCTGTGTGCCCAGAGCTCCCGTGCGGTCTCCCTTTGGTCCACCTGCATCTCAGGAGGAAGGTGCTCTGGTGGAAAGTGGACTGGGCAGGCCTCCAGAAAGGAAAGGAAGCTCCCAAGGATCACAGGAAGCTGTGTGCTTCTTTGCATAGGGCAACTTTTCTCTGCAAATAGTTTGTCTGTTTTACAAACTGCCTTTGTCAGATGAACGCAAGACACTGAAGAAGCTGAGGCCAGTGTAAGAGCTGCTTGGACATTTTAGGCTGAAGGGCAGAGCAGAGACCCACCCACAGCCCAGACTGCCAACCAGAGAGAAAGGCACACAACTCTCCACCCTCCCACACACCTCCCCCCACCAAAAGCCAGATCCTCTGTGGGGCCATGACCCCACCCTGGGAACACTGTCTAGAGCAGGCCTGCTGGCCAGCAGTGAAAGAGTTAACAAACAGCCAGGCACACACACACCCCTTCTCCCACTGGACCCAGATGAATAACCAGTCGGTAAGATGACCCCAGTGGAAGAAGTCCGGATGATCCACTCTGATCCAGGGGTATCTGTGCTCTTCTGAGCACTAATGGAATGACTCAGAGTGAGGGGGAGGCAGGCCAGGGAGCCTGGGAGGAGGCTTCTGAACCTTCACAGGCCAGGCAGGGACCAGCCCAGGGCAGACCTCTCCACCCTGAGGCCTGAAAGGAAGGATTCTGGCAGAAGAGAGCTCTCTGACCCACCTGGCCCCCACTGGTCTAGAATCTGGGCACTTTTCCCCAGAGAATATAACTTTCAGAAACGCTGTCCCTTGGCTATCCCTCCTTGGTAAGGCACCGAGGACCCTCACCACAGTTATCTCAGTGGTCCCGGCCGAGTTAACCAGAAGGAAGGTTAGAAATCAGATTTGAGACCATCAGGAAAAGCAGAGCCCTCCTCCTCCCCCGCCGCCTTTCCCGCAGTCTGACAAGCACCAGACACCTTCTAGCTCTCCACACCAGGGAAGGCCCCACTGAGGTGAGCTGGCCTTGGGGTCTTCTCTCCCCGTCTCCCTGCCCCCAGCTCCTGCCCAGCAGGAAAGCACTGCCTGGGCCTCCCCCAGGACCCCAGGGGCTCAGCTGCCTGCGGCTTTGTGCAGCTGAAAGATCTGCAGATTTATTGGCTCAGAGGCAGCTGCCCCCACATCTGCCCTGCTCTTTCTCCCCTCATGGCCAAGCCCAGTGCTGTCTGGTGGGGGCAGGGAAGGGACTCCCAGCCTGATGGGGTCACTCCTGCTGCAAGCAGGAGCACCACTCTTCTGGGCCTTGTTGTGACCTGCTGGTAGCTCAGATGTGCTGTCTATGAGGAAAACACAGAAGTGCCCATTTCATTACAGCCTGCAGATGAGGAGAGTCCCTGTCTTTCTAGAATATTCTATCCTATAATAAACCTCAGGCTAAGCTTGCATTCAGGAAACCCCACATTTTCCTGATCAATTCAGCAAGTGTCCCTGGTTCAGGGACTATGTGAGCACAGTCTAATAACAAAGTGACAGAAATGTCAACAGGCTGTTCATGTGGAAAGAGATGATACTGGTGGTAGAGATGTGGTGTCATGAAAAAAGCTCAGACTTGGACTCAGAGCCAGCAGCACTTCTCCTGAGCTCGGTGAAAGCTGCGTTCCACCAACAGCTATTGAGGTCTCTCCAAGGACAAGGTAGAGAGCTTCCTTGGAAGCTGAAAGCATTGCTTACGATTGGTAAAGAGTAATGGGTTTAGGAAGCCAGTTGAGAATGGGCTAAGCAATAAGGAACCGTGATGCAATCGGGGAGCTGGGAACTTGGACCAAGCCTGGGAAACGGTGGTGTGTCCACATGGCCAAAGAGCTCCAGGGGTTCCCCCAGCAGCCCTCCCCCTGAGGCCAGCAGGAGGGCAGTTCCTGGAAGAGAGCTTGGTGGGTCCCTGCACTTGGTGGGTCACATGCAGGGACAGGAGCCCATCAGGTGCTTCCGGAGCTTGGTCTTTGTCCCCTGGGCACTCAGTGAAGTCTGGCTTCCTCGTGCCTGTCTGAGTTTTGGACCCAAGTATATGGTTCAGCTCTAATTTCACTGGGGACAGAGCAGTAAATACCACAGACAGAGCACAGTGGTCCCTGGATAACTGGGTGCTCCTGGGAGGACGTTGAAGCTCTAGGAGACCCAGTTATTTCATCAGCAAAATGTCTCTAATGTACTTTGGAGGGCTGTTCTGATTATCAGAGGCAACTGATGAGGAGCCTCCCAAATGATCCTTCCCACCAAATGGTAGTTTTGTGCGAATTATCACATTAGTGTACCAGGTATACTGGTTAATACTGCTGATTTTTTTCAATAGATGGAGTTACACATATGTTGATATATATGTGATTTGATATGTATGCTATTTTGTTGCATTGACAGCGAGCTTCAAAACTTCATATGTCAAATTTTCTGAAGGTGTTAACAACATAGATATGTTTATGCTTAAAAGTGTCGAATTTCATGCCAAAAAAGAGCATTTGCGGGAAGTTTTAATTCATTACTTTATTTTGAAAAAAAGTGCTCTGAAAGTTATCGTATACTCCGAGAAGCTTATGGTGAACATGCTCCATCTCAAGATATTTGTGAACGCTGGTTTAAGACAAAGATCATTCAGGTCAACTGAAAAATTTGAAGACCAACAATTACCAGCATAATTGGATGAAGATGCATGTCAAACTCAAAAACAACTTGCAGAAAGAATAAACATTGTTCAACAAATAATTTCCAATCATTTACAAGCAATGGGATAGATTTTAAAGAAAGGAAAATGGGTGCCACATCAACTGAATGAAAGACAAGACAAATGGAAAACTAAAAAGTAATCAGTAAAATGTTTCAACGGCATGAAAGAAAGTTTTTTTTGCATCGAATTGTGACTGGCAATGAAAAGTGGATTTACGTTGAGAATCCCAAATGCACAAAATCATGGATTGATCCAGGTCAACCATCAACATCGACTGCAAGGCCAAATCTCTTGGGAAAGAAGACAACGCTCTGCGTTTGGTGGGACCAGGAAGGTGTGGTGTATTATGAGCGTCTAAAGCCAGATGAAACTATTAATACTGATCGCTACTGACAACAAATAACCAATTTGAACCACTTTGATTGTAAAATGATGTGCCAGAAGATACGGCAAAGTAATTTTGTTTCATCATGATGCACCATCACACACTTCAAAACCAGTGAAAGACACGTTAAAAGATCTTACCTGGGAAGTATGAACCCACCTGCCATATTCACCAGACCTCGCTCCTTCAGATGACCACTTGTTCTGATCGATGGCACACGCACTTCCTGAGCAGCACTTCAAAACTTATGAAGAAGTGGAAAATTGGGTCTCTGAATGGTATGCCTCAAAACAGGAGAAGTTCTATTGGGACAGTATCCACAAGTTACCTGAAAGATAGGGGAAATGCGTTGCTAGCAATGGACATTACTTTGAATAAAGCACTTTGATGTTTCTCTTGAAATTATCGTGTTTTCTTTGATTACAAAATCAGCATTATTAACGGGTACACCTGGTAATGTCAAAAATGGTATAAATAATCCAGTGAGGAGAATGCCCACTTCTCAGGTGACCATTATTCAGATGCAGAGGAGGCCTAGAGCCATGCTAGAACACAACCCCGAGTGCCCCACCCCATGCCTGGGCGGCCCTAGGCATCTAATCTCAGCCTTGCCTGGGGGTCAGAGCCAGGAGGCCTGCACCTGCATGTGAGCCCAGCAGGGGCTGCTGCTGTGATAATCCAGGGAGGAAGGGGGAGCACTGAGGTCCCTCAGCACTGGTCCTATGAGGATCTGCTTAGAGTGAGAGCAAAGGACGGATGTAAAAATCCCATCCTGAGAACTGGTACATCAGCAGAGCCTTAAGGTTGGATATTATTGTGGGTTTGAGATAAAGTAATATGGCAAGTTAGAAATTCCAGCTATTGGGGGGGGGGGGGGGGAAGAGAGAGAGAGAGAGAGAGAGAGAGAGAGAGAGAGAGAGAGAGAGAGAGAGAGAGAGAGAGAGAGAGAGAGAGAGAGAGAGAGAGAGAGAGAATCTCCTTGCCACACGTCCAGGCCCGATTGCGGCTTACATTTCTGGTTGAAGCTCCATGAGAGAACTGGGGCCCAGCAGGCACAGACAGCAAGGATGCCCCTGGAAACAAAGGGGGGAGGGGATGCTGACCTGCCCACCTGAGGATGGCCAGTGGGTGCTGGCAGAGGGCAGCTTCGCTGGGCAGCCAAGGTAGATTACAGTACTCCAGCTGAAAGAAAAATGTCCTTAACCACGGAACTATTCTTCAGGACCAGGCAGGGAAATTGACAATGTTGATTCATTTAGCTCAGCAGTATTCAGGTCAAAATCAATCTTGCCAAAAATCCATCACCCACACTCAATAAGTAAGAAAAGGGATACAGCCCCCGGGAATCAATCACACCCAGTGGGGAGCAGCTGAAAACAGATCTATCTTGGGCTCTGATGGGGGCTTCTGTTCTTCAGCGTGTTGTTTCCTGAATGCACCCTGGAGACCCCTCCCAAGGTCACGGGCACCAGCCACGCCTTTAGCAGCAGCCAGAACTGAGACAGCCCAAGGGTCACCTCTCTACAACCAGGCAGGAGGAGTTCTAGAGCCTCGATGCAGATTTATAGATGCCTACTATTTATAGGATCAACACTTAGCTGATGGGTCTGCTCCACAGAAGTCACGTCTTTCATTCATTAACATCAGGAACCCTGTCACTCAACTCTTCTGCTGTCCTCAAAGCTGCATGGCTGCCTCCCAGAAATAATCACAGCTTAGCAGTTCCCTGCTGTATGAAGCTCAGGAAGAGCGGAGTGGCCTCTGCAGGTTCCCTGGCCCTGGGAACTCCCACAGACACAGTGGGCAAGAATCACCATCCTTTTTGTTCCTGGGCCAGACATTAGCATCACCCAAGCTGGCGTTATGGCAACCCTGACTCCTCCAGACTCCAAGATGGCATGTGAGTGGGGCCAGGTGATAGAGAGGGCTGGGTGCCACCTGTGCCATCCACCAGCTCTGTGAACTTGAGCCAGATCTTAAACTTCTGTACACTTCACTGTTCTCACACATAAAATGGAAACCATATCACAATTACCTCTTAGAATTGTTAAAGAGTCGATGAGACTCTATATGTGAAGAATTGGCATACAGACAGTAATCAAGAGGTAAAAATTGTTGCTCTGGCCAGTGTGGCTCAGAGGTTAGAGCATCAGCCCTGGTACCAAAGGGTCTTGGGTTCAATTCCCAGCCAAGGGCACATATCTGAGTTGCAGGTTTGAACCTCAGTCCCTTTTAGGGCATGTTTGAGAGACAGCCAATCAATGTGTCTCTCTTATATTGGTGTTTTTCTCTCTCTTCTTTCCTTCCTCCCTTCCTCTCTCCATATCACTCTCTCTAAAAAAATTATCCTTTGGTGAGTATTACAAAAAAAAAAAAAAAAAAGGTGAAAATTGAGCCTTTTTTTCTATTCTCATCTTCCTCACACAAACAACTTTTAAAAAGTGTTCACACAATTCTTTCCTTCATTCCTTCATACACTTGACAAATATTTATTGACCATTGATTGTTCTAAATGCTAGGAAGATAGTGTATACATGGGGAGGAGGCATATGACCTGTAATCAAGTAAAATAATCACAGATAATAATAAACGGTCCAAAGATAACAGGGGATTGAACTAAAGAGTGACTGAGTTGCCATGGGGGCTATTTAAATTTGATTCAAGGAAGGCCTCTCTGAGTGGGGAACACTTGAGTTGAATCCCAAATAGTATAAAGGACTCAGCCATGGAGTGATCTGCAGGGCGGACATTTCAGGCAGTGAGAGTGTTGAGGACTGAGAGGAAAGGGCACAGAGAGGTGGAGGGGTGGGGATGGGGGCAGATTAGGTAGGACAGAGGCCATACCATTGGCCTTCAGATGCAATGGGAAGCACTGAAAGTGACATTGTCAATAATGCACTTTAGAAAGCTCTATTTGAACGTTATTTGGAGAATGGGTTGAAGCAGGGCAAGAGTGGAAGGATGATGAGCTAGGAGACCCTTACAGAGTTCAAGAGAGGATGATGGTGGTTTTGTCTAGACAGGAAGCAGTAGGTATGACAAGTAGGTACTAGGGTATAGGAGAGATTTTGGAGGTAACAACAATAGTGCTTGCTGATGAATTAGATGTGGGGAATGAGAGACAGAGAGTAACTAAATATTTCCCCAAAGTGTGTGTTTGGATAGGTTGGATACTAATTACCGTGTGTGGAAGACCTGGAAGAATAGTGGGGTGGAAAAGCATAATTAAGAGCTTGGTTAGGCTGAATCAAGATTCCTATTAGACACTCAAGTGAAGAAGTCAAGTAAAGTGGTTAAATCTGAGAATCATAGGTGAAGGGATGTTATTTGGAATCACTACTGAATGAGATCAGCTAGGAAGAACATTCCTCTGGCTGGAGGAGGGACAGGGGATGATTAAACCATGGGAGAGTCACCTGGAGGAATCCTGGTCTAAAACCCCAGCCCTTGGGGTTATATGGCTGCCAGGTAGAATCATCCAAGTAACAGACACACATTTGAGGAAGAGGGAGACAGGAGACAGTTACCTTCTGAACACAAGTGAAGGTGGAAGCTATGCTGGTACAGCCACACCCTAGAGAAAGGTAGCACTCTCCTGCATTCAGACTTCTGCCTTCTGGTGAGTAGTTCTGGAAGGTGGATGGCATCAAGCCCCTATGCCACTCAGTGTGTGAACACTCAGGAAAGGAGGAAAGGGAAAAATGAAAGGGGGAGGTGAACCTTTGCTCTAAATGAGATGTGGCTCTGTTCAGGGCAAACAGTATTTCCCCCAGTGTTATAAAGTGCAGGCTGTGTCCCCTCAAAACTCATGTGTTGGAACCCAAACTCCCAAAGTGATGGCATTTAGAGGTGGGCCTTTGTGATATACTTAGTTTCAAATGAGGTGAGGAGGCTGGGACCCCAGGATGGGGTTAGTGTCTTTGTAAGATGAAGAAAAGAGACTCTCTCTCTCTCTCTCTCTCTCTCTCTCTCTCTCTCTCTCTCTCTCTTTCTCTCTCTCTCTTCCATGACAGAGCACACTGAGAAGGTGGCCATCTGCAAGCCAGGAAGAGAGTCCTCACAAAGAAATGAATCTGCTGATACCTTGATCATGGACCTCCCAGCCTCCAGAACTGTGAGAAATAAATGCCCACTGGTTAAGCCACCCAGTCCATGATATTTTGTTACAGCAGCTGGAGCAACCTAAGACACCCAGCCTTCCGTAGCCTACAGTGCTTGGGAGGACACATTAACATGAATGCCTGAAAGTGTCCTGATTTCCAGCACTGCAGATCTCAGCCCCTTTCTCCCACAGCAACACCTTTCCTGGTTATTTTGGGGACACCTTAGGGAGGCTTGACTGTGCTCACAAACAGTCTCTTCACATTCTGTCTCTCATAGCCCCTGAACCACAGGAGGAGGCAGCCCCCTCCTTTTGGGCCTCCTGTTCTCCCTGCCAGGACCCCATGAAGTACCACCTTGCTCATTCACACCAGGCTGGGTCCATGGACACTGAGAGTGTAGGTAGAGCACAGGAGGTTTTCTCTCGGTACAGTGGCTGATGTAATGCTGTGAGTGCACTCCAGCAATTCAAATCTTTCTGGCACACCAGGGAGATGGCAACGCCCCCCTGAGCCCCTCCCAGAGCCACCTACACAGTACCCTGACCTTTCATTGGCTCCCCTAAGATGGTGTTTCATGATTGGCCACCTCCACCATAAATAGGGCTGCATTTCCTCAATAAAGTTAGACCTGCGTCCCAGAACCTGGTCTCCAGGTTTGTGCATGCAAGCATCCTAGCGCTAGGGGCTCCGCCGTCCTCACCCCTGGGAAATCCCCTGCTTCATGAGAGGGTACCTCTTCTCCCTTCTCCGTGTGCTGCTGCCACCAGAGGACAAGGCTGCCTGTTGACTCCGCAGTTCATCGCTGCAGTTCATCAGGCCGGGCCACACCCTGAATCCCTCCCACGGTCTCAGACCACTGAGTGATTTGAGAAGCTACATCTCATTTACTGTCGTGTCCTCAGCACCTGGCAAGTGCTTGTCCCATACCAGGCACATGACTCATAATAGGGAACTGGGACTAGATGAACAGGGAGCAGTGTGCACAGGACCGGGCCATCAGAGGCAGTAAAGGAGGGTGTGCAAGTCTTTCCTAAAGAGGAAAGCTCACTGCAAGAGCCCAGAGGGCAACTCCAGCGGGGCTCCAGGCAGGACTTAGTGGTGAGTACAGGCCCCGCCCACCCCACCCCTGCACCTGCTTCAAGAACAATGAGCCAGTCAAGGTTGCTGGGAGGAAGCACATGTGAGCTCAGTTTTGCAGCTGAATGGGTTGGGACCACTTCCAGGGACTTGTTTCTGGGACAGCAGAGAAGCCCAGCTTCTGTCTCGCTGGTTCCTGCAGTCAGGTGGTCAGGATGAGTCCATCCCAGAGTCCAGGCTCCAGGGCCCACACCCCAGATCCCAGATCCCGTGCTGCTCAGCACCTGCCCCTCCTCAGGCACACTCCGATCCCCAGCCCACACCTCCACTCCTGGCACACCGGCCGCCAGGATGGCCACTTTCAAAGATGCATACAATCTCAATAATGACAACTGTCATTTGAAGGGGCTTCCTGAGGGCTGGACACAGGCTCTCTCATTTAGTGTTAATTCCAATCTCAGAGGTGGGTACTATTATTCCCATTTCACAGATGAAGAAAATGGAAGTCAGGAAGGTTAATTAGCCCCAACGCTTCACAGCTAATGAGCAATAGAGCCAGGACTGCACCCAGCTATGTCTGGCTGCGAATATTGGACTCTGAACTACTTTGCTCTATTGGCTCCCAGGACAAACAAATCATATGCCACATGGAGTAGTTGATAAGGGGTAGGAGAACCTGACACACAGTGCCTTAGGCAGACAGCAGATGGATGGTAAAATATGCAGGGGCAAAGGTGCTGTGGTCCCAAGGAGACAGTCACAAAGGCATTGTGAGATTCTGCCTCCCACGCCCCCAGGAGCTGGGCTGAGCCCCCTTTTTCCAACGCAGATTCCGCTGTGCGTGGAAAAGGAGGTGGACATTCTGCTTCTGAGACCACAGGCAAACTATTGGAGTGCGGAACAGAGCTGAAAACGCAGGTGCCTCCCAGGGTTGGAAAGGCTACCAGGTTCCAAAACTGGATCTGCAACCACCTCCCACAGGAAGCCAGGCCATCTTCATTGGGTCAGGCTAGGTGCCCCTCCCCCACAGTCCCTCCTTCAGCCCTGACTTCTCCCTCAAGCCCTGAGAGCCGAGTATATTCCAGCGGGTTCCCCACAGACCTCCCACCAATCCCACTGCCCTTTATGTCACCCACTCTGTTCAGCAAAGGGAAGGCATTGGCTCCTAACCCTGCTTCCTGACTGATCCTGCCCTGAGGGCTGCTTGTAGCCTGGGGGTGCCTCTCACTCTCCTTCTCTGGGCCACTCCTCCTTAACTCCAGGGCAGCACCAAGGGTTGCAGTGATCAGACTCCACAGGAAGACATGTGCCTCCTGTAGTCTGGGAATCAGATGAGGATGCTTGGAGCCCTAAGAAAATCTGATCCTGGCTGAGCTATCAGCCAGCATGCTTTGGACTGCAAGTCCCAGAAAAATCTGACAACTGTACACACAGGCTCAATCCAGTGCTGTTCAAACTTCACTAGGCATGCAAGTCACAGGGGACCTTTTTGAAATGCAAGGTCTGATTCAGTAGGTCTGGAGCGAAACCTGAGATTCTGCATCTCCGGCAAGCTCCCAAGACTGAGGCTCTCAGCTCAGAGCACATATTATAACGAGGGTTTAAAGAGTTAAACCTCAGGGACATGAGCTACTTATATTTAAAGAGCCCGGAGGCAGGTGGCTCCAGCATTGGCTCTGCTCACTGATGTGTTCACCAGGCTGTGGCCATTCTTTACTCTGCCACCCTGATCATCACCCGCTGGCTGCCAAAACTCTAGGCATCACATCCTCCCTCAAGCCAGTGTCCGCTCACAATGTGTCTCTCCTATTCCTGTGGAAGGTGGGGAGAAATGGAGGCAGAGTGCTGTCTGTGTCTAGCCCCTAGGAAGCACCCCCAAAATGGCAGCCGTCATTATTATTTATTTTCCTTTAGCTCTTTTATTATCAGGGAATGAAATCTTCCTCAGATTCCCCCAAATGTTTACTTACGTCTCATTGGCCGGAACTGGGTCTCATGCTCATCCCTGAACCAATTGCTATCATCAGCGATCAGATTTCCATGACTGGCTTAAACTAGTTATGATTCATCCCCAGGGTCTGAGGACACTTCCACTTAAACAAAAGCCAGAACTCAATTAGCAAGGAAACAGATGTAAAAATGAAGGCCTGCAGGGGCAGAGTGGGAATGAAGAGAAGATGCCAGCAAATGTACTCATCAGAAAAAGGGAGGGATCAGTCCTGTGTATCTCACTCACAGGTTGTTGGAAAGGCCTCCTGTGCCATGCACCTACATGCATTTTATACGCAGTGAGCTGTCACAGGAGTGCCAGCCACTGTGGTGATGGCAGCAGCAACTACTAGTGCCCCTGGTCCTGCGGAGCGTGGGGAGAAATGGAAGCAGAGAGAATGCTCTTCCCACAGCCTGTCCCTACAGCCAGATGACCCCTGTGACTTCGGTGGGAATTTACCCTGTTCCTGATTCTCTCCCTCTTTGTTGATTGTAACTGCCCAGAGGTCAGCTGATGCTGCTGGCAGGGCTGGGTGCCTGGAATGAGGCTTCTGCTGAAGGAGAAAGAGGCATTTGTGTGTCAGAGATTCCTGCTCCCTCCTCAGTGGTGAGAAGTCACAGAGCCCAAGCCCGAGGGGACAC
>PVJC01041159.1:0-15473 GCA_004026665.1 Murina feae | reverse complement strand
CAGAGGGAGGAAGTGAAGAAAAAAATTAAGGTGGGAAGGAAGGAAAAGGGGAGGGTGGGCAGGGGTAAAGATAAAGGAAAGAAGGAATGTGGGAAGGGAAGGAGGGTAGTAGAAAAATGGGAAGAATGATGATGGGACAGAAGTAGGAAATAAGAAGAAAAGTTTATAAATGATGAGTCAGTAGGGAAAGTGTTACATAAAGGAGAAAAATTGTGTGAGAGGAAGAAGTCAATAAGGAAGTCAAATACAATTGTGTGTGAAGGGAATAAGATTAAAAAAGAAAGTTAATAGGGGTGACCAGGCCAGCAGGGGAGGGCAGTTAGGGCAGGCAGGTTAGCGGTTAAGAGGCAGAGGTCCTAGATTGTGATAGTCCCCAAGAACTCCATATTGGAAAGGGTGCATGGGCTGAGGGACCCCCCCCCGCCACCTGTGCACAAATTTTGTGCACTGTGCCCCTAGTTTTGTTATAATAAACAATGTATAAAACAAAAATAGCAAGTAGAGCAGTGTCACCTGCCACAATCATTTGGCTGCATACACACCTGCTTTCCAGGTGCTAGGACGCACTTCAGATCAGACATGGCCCCAGTGGCCAGTGCCCTCAGCTTACTGCACAGAGTAAGACTGCAGTCGTGTGTGCTGGGGGTAGCATGGAGGGGTAGAATAAAATAATTGCTTATTTTCCTATGCAATCAGCTGAATAGCAGTATTTCCCCCATTGCTAATTATATTGATTTACAGTAACTGTTAATTGTGATTATCGGTACAAGGAGAAAAAAAACCACTGACAAATCTGCTCTGCTTTTGAACACCAATTATCTATAGCTTGGTATGTGGCCCATGAGCCACACTAGGGTGCAAGCAGGAGAAAGAGGAGAAATGGGAGTGAAGCTTTAAGCTCATTCCTATTGTATAGAAGGAAGGAGGGATCATTTATGAAGAAAAGGCAGGGAGAAACCAAGATGGCGGCATAGGCAAACACTGGAATTGTGGTTGTGAATAACCATTTCAAAACCACAGTGAAAGGAAAAAACAGACACCACCCAGACCCACAGGAAGGCTGGCTGAGTGGAAATTCTACAACTAGAAAGAGACTGAGATGCAGAGAAGGTGCAGAAATAAAGTGCAGAGGTATGGAGGTGCGCGCAGCAAAGGGGTTCGCGGAAAGGGCTGGCAACATTTTGTACCGGAGGGAGGCACAAGCTCTCGACGGCTCTGAACTCCAGTTCCAGGCGAGTTTCTGGGGACTTAGAGCCATATGGGGAGGAGCTGGACTGTCTGGCACCATCGGGCACCGTCTGGCACTGGGAGGTACTCCAGAGCAGCTTGAGACCCGGTGCCTCTTAGGGCAGGGCTGAGAAGCAGCCATACCTGGTTGCTCCACCCTGTAGACTCCCTGAGACCCCGCTCCACCCAAGCTGAAGGCAGAGGCTTTTGCATATTAAAGGCTGAGTAGCCTCAGGCAAAGGCTAAAATAGCAACTCCTTGGAGTTATCAGAGCTAGCGTACCCAGTGGTCAGAGTGGTTCCATCCTGAATACAACTCCTCAGAATCATAAGGGACACACTCAGGGGGCAGACTCAGTGAGCACCAAAGCCCTACTGAAACAACTCTTTACCCATAAGGGTGTCTCCAGCACAGAAGTTCTCCCGTCGTATACACAGCTATATCTCATAGCCAAGTGGCTTGGAGGTCAATTCCTCTCAGTGATCATCTAACACAGAAAGCCACTCTATCAATCCAGGGAAGCAGCCAAAATGCGGAGACAAACAGATCACAAATGACAGAAAAGGAGGAAAGCAAACGACTGGATATAGAGTTCAAAACCATGGTTATAAGGTTTTTCAAAAATTTTCTAGAAACCGTTGATAAACTTAGTGAGAACTTCAATAAATCTAAGCATACACTGACTAAAATAAAGAATATTATACACAGATACAACAACAGACTAGAAGAACGCAACAATCAAGTCAAAGAATTGAAATATGAAGAAGCAAAAAACACCCAAATGGTTAAGCAAAAAGAAAAAATAATCCAAAAATATGAAGACAGTGTAAGGAACCTCTGGGACAACTTCAAGCATACCAACATCAGAATTATAGGGGTGCCAAAAGAAGAGAGAGAGCAAGATATAGAAAATATATTTGAAGAAATAATGACAGAAAACTTCCCCTACCTGGTAAAAGAAGTGGACTTACAAGTCCAGGAAACACAGAGAACTCCAAACAAAAGGAATCCAAAGAGGACCACACCAAGACACATCATAATTAAAATGCCAAGAGCAAAAGGAGAGAATTTAAAAGCTGCAAGAGAAAAGCAGTCAGTTACCTACAAGGGGACACCCATACGTCTGTTAGCTGATTTCTCAACAGAAACTTTGCAGGCCAGAAGGGAGTGGCAAGAAATATTCAAAGTGATGAACAGCAAGAACCTACAACCAAGATTACTTTACCCTGCAAAGCTATCATTCAGAATTGAAGGTCAGATAAAGAGCTTCATAGACCAAAAAAAAAGCTAAAGGTGTTCATCATCACCCAACCAGTATTATATGAAATGCTGAAAGGTATCCTTTGAGAAGAGGAAGAAGAAGTAAAGATAAAAATTATGAACAACAAATACATATCTATCAACAAGTGAACCTAAAAATCAAGTGAATAAAAAAATCTGATGAACAGAATAAACTGGTGAATAGAATAGACTCAAAGGCATAGAAAGGGAGTCGACTGAAAATTTTTTGGGGGAAAAGGGTGTTGGGGTGCGGGAAGAGACTGGACAATAATCATACACCTATGGAGGAGGACAGTGGGGGCGATTAAGGGCAGAGGGTGGGGTGGGAACTGGGAGGAGGGGAGCTATGTGGGGAAAAAGAGGAACAACTGTAATAATCTGAACAATAAAGATTTTTTAAAAATTAAAAAAAATGTTTGCTTATCATCAGGGAAAAAAAGAAAAAACAGGTCAGCTCAAAGTGGTGTGAGCATGATAATTCACATCACGGACTATTTGAGTGTTGTATGAAGGTATATATTACTAAACATATATATAACAAAGTTTCCTTTAAGTAACGGTTGCATACATATGGATAAATACATATGTCTTACTTTAGAGGGAGAGATTTTATTGCCAGCATGTATCTAACAGCTGTACTAACTTTGGAAGCAAATATCATTCATTTAGAACCTAAACAAGGAAAGAACTGTTCTGTACAGAGAGAGCATGTTAGTTGGTAGCATCTGGAAGCCAGCAGGGCCACCTCGGATCTTGTGAGGAGCTAGTCAGGGAGCAATTGCTGAGCCTGCAAAAAAGACCAAATCCAATTTGCTGATTTCAAATGCATAACTCCCTTCTTGGCTGGCCTGGCTCAATCAAGGGGTAATTGAATGTCGCTGGGTTTTATTGCATAATGTCAATCAATGAAAAGACTCTATGTTATAGTTATTTTTCCATTTTTTACCAGTGCTGAAACACAGCCCTTCAAACAGTTCAGTGCTGCTTCATTTAAACAGAAGGAACTACCTAGTACGCCACAAACCTTAGTTCTGTTGGGAGCGCCTAGAAAAATATGAAGCAAGTTGGTGCTGTTTTGTCAATAAGAAGATTTACAAGAACGATGGCCTTGGTTTTTCAACCTCCAGGCATTGTGCTAGGTTCTTTACCGCCTGCTTCTCACTTAATGTTCACAGCAACTTTCTTAGGCAGGTGCTATTGCCACCATCATTATACAGATGAGGCAACTGAGGCTAGGGTGGGTGCTGAACTTCCCGAGGTCACGTGGCCAGGGGAGGGCAGAGACGTGTCTGGAATGCAAGCCGATTGGGAGGAGCCTACACGAGTAACCACTTCTTCCTCTGTTTCAAAAGTTACAGAATCCCTAGATGTCCAGGTGAATGTGTGCATGAAAACGTCCACGCCAGCTTTCCCAGGCCATCTGCTCTAAGGGTAGACTGACAGTTTATGCTGAATAGGATCCTAAACCAATACTCATCCCACTTCCACCCTGAAATTTGTGCATCGCACCTTGTACAAGGTGCCCAGCAATGACAAGATTGAATCCCTCTGTAGACAACCAACAGGAAGTCGTTAAGAGCTTCCTGGTTTCCAAATGTTGTCCTGGATTACCCTACAGGGGTCCTCAAACTATGGCCACGGGCCACATGTGGCCCACTAAGGACATTTATCCCGCCCACCAGGTGTTTTTTTACTTCAAAATAAGACATGTGCAGTGTGCATAAGAATTTGTTCATAGTTTTGTTTTTTTTTTAAACTATAGTCCAGCCCTCCAACGGTCTGAGGGACAGTGAACTGGCCCCCTGTTTAAAAAGTTTGAGGCCCCCCGCAACATCTGCCTCAGAAGCAAGCAGAGGGCAAATGACCTGAGGGCAGCAGGTACTGAAACTGTGGTCATCATAGTGTCCGTAGTTCTATTTAGAAAGTGAGAATTTGGGGTAAAGCACAGATTCACCGTGAGTAACACCGTGCCATCACGGGCATCTGCTAATAACACTTTGGAAATTATTGACAATATCTTTCACCAGATATGGAAGAAAACAGGACTAAAGCTGCCAACAGTACATCTGGGGGAGGCTCAGTGCAGGACAGTGAGGACATGTCCCAAGGCGGTGATCCTTACCAGGAGTAAGAGTGGAGAGCATTCTTAGCAAATGCCATGCTCCAGGTTCAGTAAGAAAACCAGGAAAATGACAGACAGAGGGGTGTGTCCTTTTCAACCTCCTCAATAATCTTATTTCTGTGTCTCACAACTCATTGCCTTGCCCCAAAGACATGTCCCCAGGGGGTGATCCTGACGAAGAGCAAGTGTGGGGTGTTGGGAAACAGGCTGCTGCCACTGAATTCTGAGTCAGAGTTCAAGTGGCCAAGGGGAGACCAGACGGCAGACTGGTGGGGAGCGTGGTGCTCTCGACTATTTTCTACAGCCCCTGTTCAGTCCTTCACACCAGCTGACAGACGTTAATCCTCCCGCTCCATTTTCTTCTCTCTCTTCCCAATATGAAATATTGGCATTTGTCTCGTTTAGATGGCTGTTTCTTTGGCTAGCCATGTGTGTGTATGTAATAAATGTGTTTATGTGTGCATTTACACACTCAGATACACATCCTACTTGCTCTGCCTATGTGGTTCACAACATACACAAATCACCAAAAAATCCTGGCAGTTTATAAACACTTTCTGACACTGCATTTTATGTTTTTTCTTCCCAGCAAAGTCCCCCATTTTATAGATGAGGACACCATGAAAGAATCATCAAAGATCATCCAGTGAGCCCTGGCCCCGGTGTTTCCAGTGGTTAGAGCATCAATCTTCACACCGAAGGGCTAGAGGTTCGATTCCCCATTAAGGGCACGTACCCGTCCCCAGCCTAGGTGCATCTGGGAGACAACCAATTGATGTGTCTCTCTCACACTGATGATTCTCTCCCTTCCTCCATTCAACTCTCTCTAAAAATCAATGGGAAAAGTATCAATTAACAAAAACAAAAACAAAAACACACAGTTGGTAGAGAAGAGGTAAACTTAGAATCCAGACTTTCTGATACCCAGCTGTAAGATTTTACTTATGACCCAAATTCCATTTCTAAGTTTTTCAGACCACCAAATTCTACCTTATGATCAAGTCCTTCATTCATTCCAAAGGGACTTATTGGGCTCAAATGCCAGTCATCAGAGAAGCTGACAGAAAGGCAATGAGTTGTGAGAAACAGAAATAAGATTATTGAGGAGGTTGAAAAGGACACACCCCCTCTGTCTGTCATTTTCCTGGTTTTCTTATTGAACCTGGAGCATGGCATTTGCTCATGCCATTTAGGATGAGAGTAATTCCACTTCTACTCCTGGCTGTGTCACCAACTGACGTTTAGTTAGTTTGTAGGCCAGGCATGCTGCCAACTGCTTTCACATATTATCTCACTTAGATTCTCACACTTGATCAGGCGGCCAGCATTACTCTTGTTTAGGGACAAGGAAGCAAGGAGCAGAGCAGGTAAGTGACTCGTTGGAGTGAGAGCTTGAAACAGACTATAAGACCCCAAAGATCTTACTTATAACTTCTCATGTGAAAAATTTCCCCTCACTTTAAATGTATTTTCTTATCATAGTAATTTTCACAATTTTGTTCCTTTATATGCATTCTTTTTTCACATATTAGAATTTTGTGACTAAAAAGTTTTAGGTTAAAATACAGGGAAATAGTGCAAAGATTGAGACTAACAGTGAACTTTGAAAATTGAGCTAAAATTCACATGAAAGGTAAAGTTATAGAGGAATTTTTACCATATTATTTATTTTGTTAATCCTCACCTGAGGATATTTTTTCCATTGGTGTTTTTTTTTTAGAGAGCGGAAGGGAGGGCAGGAGGGGGAATGAAAGAGAGAGAAACATTGATGTGAGAGAGACATTGATTGGTTGCCTTCTGCACTCAGCCTGGCCCTGACCTGGGCCAGGGATCAACCGGCAACCCAGGTATGTGCCCACGACAGGGAACCGAACCCACAACCAACAGGTGCACGGGCCAACGCTCCAACCATGGAGCACACTGGCCGTGACCGGTCATTTTTTACTTAACCTTGGTTGAATCAAAAACAGCTTCATTTTTCAGGTTTGCAACAACAGCATGCATTCACTGAAAATATTTTCTTAAAAACAAAACAAAACTAAGTGAAAGACAAAATGCTGTACTTCTGCTCTTAAACACAATAGGGGCATTTCTCCGTGATGCGATTATTCACTAAATACATTCAAGTCTATTGTCTCCAAAGGAATTTTCCATTGCCTTTTTGTGCTCTCTGCCATAAGAAAAGATAATTTTTAAAAGGAGAGAAATAATAAATATCAAGCAGAGGGAACTGAGCTAGACAATGGAAAATGCGGTCAAGGTTTCTGCCAACAATATCCTTCCACAGCAGCACTGTGCGTGCACACCTGAGGATAGGCTGCCAGGTGACTGCCCCTCCCCCAGCCCACCACTTTCATCTCCCTGGGCCAGAAAGACATTTATCCAATTGTTGGAAACTATGTTATGCTAAGAGGGATTTTATCAAATCTCAGTTTCCCCCCCACAAGTCTGTATTTATGTTGATAAACATTTTAAAATAAAAATAGTAGACTTCCATGCAATTCAAAAGGAGTGGTTGGTGGAGACCAGGGTTTGAAGGGAGCCTGAGAGAAGGGAAGCTCTACAGAACCCATGCAATGGCCGCAAAGAAGCCTGGCCGGTCTCACCAGGCTGTCACTTGTGACTTTCAGTTCTTCAAATAGAACTTGAGTCATCGAGAACTCTGCCTGCCACCACACTGTCAAAGTAAAATAGATAATGCGGCCGGTCGTTATCTGTTGTTGTAGGGAGCATCCTTTTCTCTCCTGTTCATCTTCCCTGAACTGTGCTCTACTCAAGTGAATCATGAAAACAAAACCAGCACCAGAGCTTTTTTCCTTAAACTTGTATGTCCAGATAACTGCCTGTGTGTCCATTTTATTTGATTGGTATAGAAATGCTTCATGAATAAACAACATAAAACACTTGACCAAAAGATATTTATAAACTCAAAAAACACATATAGATAGCACGAAAGAGGGCAGCAAAAATCTGAGATGACCTTTTGCTTAGAATTTAGATCAAACTGACTCATTAATTCAGTCAAAATATGCTATTTGTAAAAATTCAGTCAATAGAAAAGTGTATAGAGGAAGCAAATGTAAGTTTCCTTATAATTCCATCTCCAGTATTAACAATTAAAAAAATGGAAATCAAGCAGGGTCTTCACTCTGCTGTTTATTATCTAATAAACAACACATCTCATTATTTTAGGAAGATCTACCTTATTCTTTTTAACACTCCTTTAATATACCCCAGGATGTATGAATTACCATGTTGCGCAGAATGTTCTGTGGAGTCACACAGTCCACTGGTGGGTTTTTCATTGTTTCTCATCTTTACCTATTAAAACAATGGCTTGGACATGTGTCTTTGGCTATTTGTGTGATAATTTTCTTCGGGGAAATTTCTAGAAGCAGAACTCCTGGGTAAAGGAATGTATTAGTCAGGGTTCTCCAGAAAAACAGAGCTCATAGGATCTGCATTTTAAGGAATTTCTTTTGAGGACTTGGCTCATGTTACTATAGGGCAGGCAAGTCTGAAAGGCATAGGGCAAACCAGCGCCTGGGGATTCAGGTAAGAGTTTATGTTACAGTCTAGAGTCCAAAGCCTGGAAAACCAGAATTTCCATGTTGCAGACTGAAGGTAGAATTCCTTCCTTTACAGGAAAGCTCATCAGACCTTCACCAGTTTGATTCCACTCCGTGGAATAATGGAATACACTGCATTTATCATAGTGCTTACATGTAAGTAGCAATTACAGTTACTATTATTAGGTGAACAGCAAACAGCTTCCCACGTTCAAAATTCAAATTGTAAGTCTAATAACTGAAGTTGATTTAAAAAACATTCAAATGCTTTCAAAAAGTAGGTGTCAAAGCCCTGGAAACGTGGCCTCGTCTATTACTCATTGCTCTGTCAAAAGGCCAGCCTGTAAGCAGTTACTTGGTCATTTTCCGTTGCTGCTTGCTGTCATTTCATTGGTCTTGTGCAATGTTCAATATAAAGAACCTAGCAGAACCCTTGCTGGCTAAGAAACTCAATTTATCTGAATTTCAATATACCAGATTATAGTGAAATCAGCAATGATCGCTTACCATATAGAACAAAACACCATCTCCTTTAAACCATTAAAAAGCTGTTGCCCTGTCAAGTGGCTATGGAATTGTAAATTTCTAATTTCAGTTATTTCATCATCATAAACACAGAAATCCTTCTTGTAAAAAAAGTCTAAGACTCAAGGAAACATTACTGTTCATGTTAGTTAACTAGGAGCAGTTCCTTTAACATATTTATCAGCTCAGGAAAGGAAAAGTGCCCTTTATTGCCAGCAGATATGTCACCCATGTTCCCAATGAGTTGTCAGCAACCAGGGGATTAATCATACGATCTTCAAATTGTATTCAGAACATGACATGTAAGAATTCATTTTCCACACAGCAACCAGAAATCTCTTAAAAACCTAAATCAGAGCATATCACTCCCCTGCATACAATTCCCTGCCAATGTTCCCCCTCGGCACTCAGGGCCGAATCCGAACTCTGACCCTGGCCCACAGGACCAACATCGCCTGGGTCTGGCCTAATTATTTGTTATTATCACCTTTCCCCCACCTCCAGGGCCTTTGAACCAGACTTCATGTTGTCCATGGTCCACTTCATCTTTTCATTCAGGTATCAGTTCAAATGTGACCACTTCTGGGAGGCCTCCCTTGACCAACTAATCTAAAAGGCATGTCCCACCGCTTAGTCATATGTTGCTTTAATTTGTTTAATTTATCATTCCTATTGCCTGTCTGAAGTTATTCTATTTGTGAACTTCTGCTTTGCCTGCTGTAAGCAGCATGAAGGCAGGGATCCTGTTTATTTTGTCTGCCTCTCTATTACTGAGCAGAAGGTCAAATCTGGATCACAGTGAATACCCAATACTTATTTGTTAAATAGAAAAATAAAGAAGGGAGGGAGGGAGAAAAATGGACAGAAAGCGAATGGGTAGAGCTCAGTGAGTTCTTAGATGTTTTCTGGAAGCTGAGCCTGCTGTTAGCTCATGGGATTGTGGAAAGAGATGCCTCACTGTCCTGTCAGAAGAAAGCAGCCTCAGAGAGGTGAAGGCACTTGACCAAAGTCACATAGTGTGAGGGTCACAACTCCAGCCTTCTGTTCCTAGACCAGGGGATCTTCCTCTGCTTTGCAATTCCTACAGAAAGAAACTCCTCGGTAACCCAGGGAGGCCATGCCTGGAAGCTGGAATGGGACAAGAAGTCAGAAATGGAAGCCACCCATTCTGGGGCCTGCTAGAGAAGCTCAACACAAAGCCCTCCTCCTAGGCCTTCTCAGTCGGGCACTTCGCATAACCCATGTCTCTAAGCCACAGCCGTGCATCTGTGTGCAGGCTTTGCCCTAGTGTCAGGGCCAGGCCTACGCCTCACTCATCCATTCACCCCATCATCTCTGGCAAGCCAAGCGCTGGGCTCCAGATTATGGATGTCAGAGTAAATGACACGCGATGATCTCTGCTCTCAAAAATCTTTATTCTAATAAAAAGCAGACAACTGAATGATCTGTTTCAATAAATGGCAATAAGGGTTAAATTCAGGATATGGAGGGTTCTAAACTGGTCTAGGGGATCAGGGAAGGCTTCCTGGGGGAGGTGACCATAAGTGAAGTCTGGAGGGTGAAGAGAGACAGGGAAGGGAGGGGAGAGCTTCAGGCCTGAAGGTGAGAAAGTGTGTAATTTGAGAAAGTTTTCTTTTAGAAAGTGGGGAAAAATGGCCTAACTTCTGTCATTAATAATGATAACAGCAGCAATATAGCTGGCAGGTATTGATCCCTGACTCTGTGCTTCACGTGCCGTATTTCCTTTAGTGTTTTGCCAGGGCCCTGAGAGGTATCTAATCTAATAAAAGAGTAATATGCAAATTAACCATCACTCCAAGACACATAAGCCATGCCAACCAGCCAATCAGAGTGGTTGTATGCAAAATAACCCAGCCAAGATGGTGGCCAGCAGCCACAGAGCTAGAGGAAACAAGAGGCTTCTGTTGCACCAGCCATGGAGGAAATTGCCTGCCTAGGCCGGCTGGGCCTCTGCTCAAGGCAACAAAGTTTCAATTATAGAAGATAAACCCGAGGAACCTGATTCCAGCCAGCCTCATTGGGACATTGGGTCAATGGGAGCTGTGGGCAGCCTGAAAATGGCCCTCAGCCTCTCACCCAGGCTGGCCACACCTCCATGGGGTGAGGGTCCCCATTGGGGGACTTGGCCAGCCTGCAAACAGCCATCAGCCCCTCATCCAGCCTGGCCAGGCACACCAGCAGGTGGACATCCCCTGAGGGGTTCCAGAGTGTGAGAGGGCATAAGCTGGGCTGAAGGACCATCCCCCTGACCCCCCCGAGTGCACAAATTTTTGTGCACTGGGCCCCTAGTCTAATCTAATAAAAGAGTAATATGCAAATTTATCTTCACTCCCTTATACCTAAGCCACACTCACCAGCCAAACCATGCCCATCAGCCAATCAGAGCGCCTATATGCAAATTAACTCAGCCAAGATGGTAGCCAGCAGCCACGGAGCTGAAATAAGCAGGAGGCTTGCCCCTGCAATGTAGGAAGCTAAGGTTCCTGACTGCCTAGGCCAGCTGTGTTCTCCACTCAAAGCAACAAAGTTTCAATTATAGGAGATAAATAAACCCCAGTTAACCTGCTTCCAGTCTTGGGCTCAAGGAAGCGCTAGGAGCCTGGGTTGTCAGGGGCAACCTAACCTGGGCTCTGGTTAAAGCAACAAAGTTTCAACTTTAGAAGTTAAATAAATCCCAGATACCAGCTTCCAGCCTTGCTGCAAATAGCCATCAGCCACTCACCCAGGCTGGCCAGGTACCTGAATAGGACCCCCCTGCCTGAAGGGGCTGTGGCCAGCCTGCAAACAGCCATCAGCCCCTCACCCAGGCTGGCCAGGTACCCCAGCAGGACCCCCCTCCCTGAAGGGGATGTAGCCAGCCTGAAAATGGCCCACAGCCCCTCACCCAGGCTGGCCAGGCACCCTAGGGGAGGACACCCACCTTGAAGGGGCTGTGGCCAGCCTGCAAACAGCCATCAGCCACTCACTCAGGCTGGCCAGGTACCTGAACAGGACCCTCCTGCCTGAAGGGGCTGTGGCCAGCCTGCAAACAGCCATCAGCCCCTCACCCAGGCTGGCCAGGCACCCCAGCAGGACCCTCACCCTGATCCCGGACACCCTTCAGGACAAACCAGCCGACCCCCACCCATACACCAGGCCTCTATCCTATATAATAAAAGGGTAATATGCAAATTTACCCTAACAGCAGAACCACTGGGAATGACTGGTCACTATGACACACACTGACCACCAGGGGACAGATGTTCAATGCAGGAGCTGGTGGTCAGAGCACTCCCCACAGGGGGAGCTCTGCTCGGCCACAAGCCAGGCTGCCAGCTGCCAGCACAGCAGTGGGGGCGGGAGCCTCTCCCGCCTTCTCAGCAGAGCTAAGGATGTCTGACTGCAGCTTAGGCCTGCTTCCCGCTGACAAGTGGACATCCCCAGAGGGCCCCCAGGCTGCCAGAGGGACATCTGACTTCCAGCTTAGGCCCTATCCCCTGGGGAGTCGGCCTAAGACAGCAAGCGGACATCTCCCGAGGGGTCCCAGATTGCTAGAGGGCACAGGCCGGGCTGAGGGACTCCCCCTATCCCCAGTGCACAAATTTTTGTGCACTGGGCCTCTAGTAATGAAATATTCCCTGTTCTCCAGATGAGGAGGTGGAGCCTGAACATAGGCCCGTAGAGGAATGAGATGGTTTCCTTCCCTTGCCCATTCTAGTCTAATACAACTGCTGCATTGGAGATTCCAGTTTTACAGTGCAACCTTCTTACATTTGCCTCCCCCATGCATGCTTCATGCCTCCTCTGCAGCCTGGATGTTTCCCTGGCCATGCTCAGGTGCTCATCGAAGCCAGTTGCCTACACACTGCAGAGGGAAGGAGCGGTGCACATTTTCAGAATGGTCCATACAGGAGAAACTAGCTTGTTAAAGATTAATTGGCTAAAAAAACAATTTGCCAAAAAATCAATTAACCTGAAACTGCCAAGGAGATTTTTACCACAATTGTTTTGCCACCAAATGTGAGGTTAAAGTTGCTCCTCAATTTGAAGGACAATTTGAGAATGTAGATGAGTGTGTGCAGTGTGTGTGTGTGTGTTGGGTATTGGAGGTATTGTAGAGGATTTGGCTCAGTGCAGCTAATAAATTGGAAATATTTTAGAAGCGAAAAACATCGTTCAGAAAAATGATTATTTGGAATATGTCCTTGAGGGAAACTGCTTTCCTGCATGTTTATTTGGGTGGGAATTAATCTAGAGACCCTCAGGGACACCCACACTTCCCTGGAAAAGTATCCTTAGGGCCCTAGCTGGTATTACTCAGTGGATAGAGCATTGGCCTGTGGACTGAAAGGTCCCAGGTTCGATTCTGGTCAAGGGCATGTACCTTGGT
Source organism: Murina feae (assembly GCA_004026665.1). Classification (NCBI taxonomy): domain Eukaryota; kingdom Metazoa; phylum Chordata; class Mammalia; order Chiroptera; family Vespertilionidae; genus Murina; species Murina feae. The sequence goes on along the minus strand of PVJC01041159.1, from coordinate 2,359 downwards.
TGTGAGCACATCCCCAGTAGGAGGTGTGCAGGAGGCAGCTGATTGATTTTTCTCTCCCATCGATGTTCCTATCTCTCTGTCCCTCTCCCTTCCTCTCTGTAAAAAATCAATAAAAAAACAAAAAGAATCCTTAAGGAATAACTCGGTGCCTTTGAAATCAGTGTTGTCTTCCTCTTGCCAACAGAGGTGAAGCTAGCATCTATTTTTCTTTTCTCAATGTTTCCTTGATTTCAGGTTTGAACATCAGATCTAGACCTGATCAATTGCCATGTTTCATCCCCTAGGCTTAAAAATCAAAGATAGGCATATTGGGTCTTACTTCAGGTTAAGGAGGCCTATCTAGAAGGTAACAGGAGAAAAAAGAGAAAGAGATTCTAGTCTCTTGTTGTGTCTCTAGCATCCAGCACAGTGCCTGGCATATAGCAGATGCTCAGGAATATTTATTGATTCATTTAACTTTAAGTTAGCATCTTTACAAATGATTGGAGCAGCTCAGACAAAAATGGAGGCCCATTTAATTCTTTATCTCTAATGGGCACCACCACAGAAACATCCATTAGCATCTCAAAGTTTAATAAAATCCACTTTCTCCTCTCTCTCTTTTATTGACCCTCTCTTTTTATTGCTACCTTGTATCACTTCTTTAGCTTTTTATTTTTACCCCAAGTGCCCTCTTGAGAAGGCAGTTGTCTTATATCAGGACACTGAATGTGTTGCATGATCCAAAATCATTCTTTTCTGAAAGTATTTTTAGCTTTGCATTTCTTGACTTTGGCTTCTCTGACTCCTAAATCCTGTGAAAAAATTTCACATGTGGCCAATATATGCCAACATTCACAGTCTGGGTATCAAGCCAAGGCATGTGAACAAAAGTGGATTAGGAGAATGAACAGGAGAGACAGGGTTTCAAAAACGGAAGATTATAATTAGCAGGATTTTATACTCCGCTTTGGCTCCTTCAATCAAGATAAAATTAACCAAAAGTTTAGATTTCTATCTGAAATCTATATCACTATTTTAGAACCCCACCCACATAAATATTCCATGGTGTCTAATGACTCAGGTCAGTAGAAAAAAACAAGTGCTTTCTGGTGTTCCTGCAGACCAACTAGGCCAATAGAATGTAATTCAGCATCTTTAGTTGGTTAAGTTTTATAAAAAGCCACATTAAAAAAACTTACCTAACTAACCTTTCTTCCCTCCATCTACAACTAAAGGCGTTCTAAGAAATTTAAGATAAGATTTATCTCTTGTTTACTGGCAAGACTGAACCCAAGAGCTCAAAAAAAAAAAAAAAAAAAAAAAGACACTGCATTTCCATTCCTTAAATCTGCTTGCCTAATGCGGTAGGCAAAGTGGCAGCCTCACACCCAATCTCACCAGCTCAGTAGCCCTAATCATCAAAGGCCACCTTCCCTCCCAACTCCAGTAGAAAATTAGGTCACGTGTCGTATCCACCTCTGAAATAATCACTGCAACCAAGGGACTCGGTTCTCTAATTGGCCAGGTTATGACCAAGTGTCCAGTGTGTGAAAGTGTGTGTGTCCAGTATATGTGTGTATGCATGTTCATGTATGTATGTGTGGTATGTGGTATGTGTAGAGGGCTTGAGGGGGTGGAACTTCAAATGAATTTCACTGAATGAGCTCCTCACTAAAAGAAAGACTTCCAGTACCACAAAACAGAAACAACACATATTTATTCTATGGGCCTTTTCCCTAGAAGATCATGTCTAGATTTTTATTTTTATTTTTATTTTTATTTAAAAACTAGGGGCCCGGTGCACAAAAATTTGTGCACTCGGGGTGGAGGGAATCCCTCAGCCCGACCTGTGCCCTCTCACAGTCTGGGACCCCTCAGTGGATGTCCTATGATGGCCCCAGTCTGCCAGGCGCCTTTTGTGTGTGTGTGTGTGTATGTGTGTGTGTCATCACTGGGGACCTGCCCCCAGCCGCATCTGAGGCTTGGAGCAGTCCTCCTGTGTGTGTCTACCTGCCGGGGACCTGCCACCAGGCACATCAGAGGCTCGGAGCAGTCCTCCTGTGTGTGTCTACCTGCTGGGGACCTGCCCCGAGCCACATCAGAGGCTCGGAGCAGTCCTCCTGTGTGTGTCTACCTGCCGGGGGCCTGCCCCCAGGCACCCCCTCTATGTTGATCTCGCAGACTCTTGCCCTCCCCTGCATGTTGTTCTCTTTTTTGAGCTGTGACCAGGGCTGCGGGCGGCCTGCCTCCCAAGCTTGCCTACTGCCCATCTTCCTCCAGCCACCAGAAAGCAGGGAAAACCCCGCCTTGTGGTCAGGCCAGCCTTTTCCTGCTCCCTGATCCCTGGAAGGGACCTGGGAAGCCGCCAAGCAGGCCG
>PVJC01041158.1:0-15436 GCA_004026665.1 Murina feae | reverse complement strand
CACCTCGCAGCGTCTATAATGAAACAATTGTTACTTTTACTGGTGAGGCCCGGGCTGCTGTGTCCTTCAGCTCCCGAGGATTCTATGATTGTTATATTGTTTCAAATGTTTCAAATCTGTGTTTTGCTAGAGCCAGTTTAAGTGGAGAGGCCGCAGCTTCACTTTCGCTCCTGCCGCAATGGAAACAGCCCTTTACTCAAGTCCGGGAGTGGCGGCCTCCATGTTGGCTGGGATAATTTGCATACAGCCGCTCTGATTGGCTGGTGGGCGTGGCTTACCATGTCTTGGAGAAACGGTTAATTTTAATATTTTGCTTTTATTAGTTTAGATTTCATTCATTTTCTCTGTTCTAAAGTATCTCATTATTTGAATATATCACAATTTGTTTACCTAGTTTACTATTGATAGATATTTAGGTTGTTTACAGTGTTTGCTATTATCAGCAATGTAGCTATTACTATTATTGTATATAAAATATTGGAATCTATATAACAGATTCCTTTAGATACACACTAGGAATGAAATTGATGGGCTGTAAAGCACATGACCAACTTTACTAGTTATGAAGATACAAGTGTGATTGCCTGATAAATGTTCTTGAACGTTCAAGTTGCCCAGCACCAAGACAGCTGGGATCAAGAGTTCCTCCTTCCCTTTAATCCTGGAGTTGATACTTGTGTGTGGTGCGAGTTCAATTTTATATATGGATAATTGTTCAGCACCATTTACTGAAAAGTCCTTTATTTTTTAAACTGATTTACAGAGCCAACTATGTCAGACATCAAACATCCATATGTGCATGAGAACATTTTTGGAGTCATTATTTAGTTCAATTTGCCTATTCCTGCACAAATACTACACTGTCCCAATGTCTATAGTTATACACAAAGTCATTTAGTAGAACAAGTTGCCTCATTGTGTCCTTCATCAATAGGATTTTGTCTCTTATTTTGCCTTTTATTTTTCCATATAAATTTTAGAATTTGTGAAATTCCACAAACAAGTAAGCAAAAGATTTTGGTTGAGATTAACTCAAGTTGGAAAATATTGACATCTTTAAATTATTGAATTTTGTAGTCCATGAGCATGGTATATCTTTACTTTTATTTATATTTTTAAAAAGTCTTTTATTAAGGTTTATAATATTCTCCAGTAAGATATTTTTAACAATACTATTGAGAATATCACTTAAAATTTTTATTCTTATTTATTTTTGTTGATATATAGAATACAATTGATTTTTGTATATTGGCCTCATTAATTTTAGTAATTTACCTGTTGAGTCATTTTCTACATATACAGTTATATTATCACCAAATAATAATTGTTTTACTTCTTTATCTTGACTTTTTCTATTAGCCAGGCACAATGTAGAGTTGAATAGAAAGGGAGATAATGGATATCCTTGTCTTGTTCCTGATCTTAAAAGGAATTTTTTCAACACTTCATTATTAATATATTGTTTGCTATAAATTTATCTTTAAAATACCTTACTAATAAAAGGGAAGGAAATTCCTTTGTATTCCAAGTTTGTTAATATTTTTATGATTCATAAAAATCAATGAGGCAAAATCAAGCTGTTCAGGAGCACAACAATTTTTCAAGAGTCAGTAGAGTGGTGGTTTGGAGACTATTTCTTGGATCTGGACTACCTACATTCCAATCCTAACTATAACTTACCAGCTATGTAAATTTGGACAAATTACTTACTCTATTTGTATTTTAGATCTCATCTATAAAACAGAAATAATTATTATATCTATTTGTAGAATTGTTTCACAGATTAAATGGATTAATACACATATCAGACGTTGAAGAGTAATGATTTCTTGATAGCACTCAATGAACATTAACATTTGTTGTTATTTTGGATAGTGAGATCAGAAAGAAAATTTCTCCTTGAATCTATTTTGAGAAGATACTGTTTAATGAAAAGGACAACGACCCTAACAAAATTTATATAGGATTAGTATTATTATTTAATCATTTTGAGGAATGTATATGCTTAGGCAAACCTTTATAAGTAATGCTTTTCTAGTTGAGTTTTTGATAAGTTTTGAAAGCATGAATATGAGGTGATGCTTTGAGCAGTACCTGGAATAAAGTCATGTATACTTACATAGTTTTATATAGGGAAGTATAAATAGAAGACCACCTTGCTTCCACATGAAGACCTCCTTGCTTCCACATGTCATGTCCAAGCGTATCTTCTTGAGTAGTTTTGGGTATGTAGCAGTGCATATTAAAAAGGTGGTCAGTGTCCCAGTGGCTGCACTAATTTTAGCTTGGGAAAAAATTTATATATTAAAAACTATCACTGTGGCCATACATTTACTATTAAGAAGTGTCCAGGTATGGATGCTTAAATGAGTTAACTTACTGTACTGAATAAGTGACTATACTATACTTACACCGAGATAATATGTGTTGCTGTATTGTTCTAAGCACTTCACATATACTAACTTATTTAACTCTCAGAACAATAACATGAGGCAGATACTGTTATCATCCCCATCTAACAGATGAGCCATGCAACTAGTAAGTGGCAGACCTGGGATTGAAACCCAAGTAGATTGGTTCCAAATGTTAGTGAGATACCTACCCAAAATGATGGCTTTATTTTAGAATAGTTGACTTGTATGTAGACCTTTGTGGCAGGAATTTCACAGCAGGCCACTGTATTCTAAACGTTGAAAGAAAAGGATCTGCGTGGGAGACTGTTTTTCTTTTTCTAATCCATGACGAGGTACATATGCAGTCCAGACAAGAGTGGTGTGATCATACAAAGTAAAAACAATTGTGACATGTTTCATATAATTTCTACCTGATCAGTTTTAAATCCTAATTCTGACTGTGGGTTAAGGAGCAGGTTCTCTTCAAACATCAGTAATGAGGATCAATAGCATATTGATCTTGTGATTTCCATCCATAATTAATTCCCATCTTCTGAAACATAAAGAAGGTATCTAAAAAAAGTATACACAATCTTGTGTAACTCTGGAGATATATCTTTACAAGTTAATACAGAGTTAGTCAATGACCAGTAGTGGAATAACTATACATAAAGGCCAACTTTTGCCTATATTATTAGCTTGCTGGGCCTACACTTGCAATTTATCAAGAAGGAAAGAGCCATGTTGCTATTTGTGGAATCTTTTTCTGCGGTCACAACCTGAAGTTCTTTTTAGCTGGGTTCTTTCAGCACGCAAGTTTTCTGTGACATTAGCTTTTGATATTGTAGTAGCATAACACTTAGCTTCAGCTGTCTAATAGGAAGCTTAAATAGTTGTGATTGGTTGGGAATAGTTGCTGGAGATCAGTGGAAAATCTGGAGACTTTTTTTTTTTCTTCTCTTCAGTTACTTGGCAGTGAGTGTTGGGGTAGTTCTGCTGCAAAGTGGAATCCTTCTAGTGGTCATTGCCCATGAATCTTTCCAGGATCTCATTAATGATGCCCAAGAAAATGGCTTCCTCCTTGACCTTGAAACAGTATGCCTAGAGAACACCATCATCTTTGGGTGATAATTCTTGGGTACCTTTGCTAATACTTGGATTCCACAATTTGGGGATGGTAAAGCTGCCTTTTATAAACTGATGGAGTTCACAGAGGTTTTAACGAGGTGATAGTATACTTGTAGAGTTAATAAAGTTATGTACAAACGGGCCTGAACACACCCCTCCAAACAATTTTTTTAATAGTTCTGGGGGTAGGAAGTCTCCTCACGTACTTTATTTGGTTACATTTACTTTTACAAATCTGCTATTCAATATAAGGAAGCACTACATAGATCCAGCAAGAAAGCAGCCTGGAATCTATTAAGTTACTTGTGTTTACAGAGCTGGGAAAATAAACTTCCTACAGTGAACCAAGACTTGGACTTCTAAGACCTCATTCATCAAATTCATAACTGTGATAACAATGCCCCAGAATCTGCCCTCATTTCTACATCTAATGGTCAAATTCAGATCTTATCACATAGATTAATTATAAAGTATTTTTAATGTGATAAGAAGTTTATAATAATATTTAAGTTTGGAAACCTCCCAGATAGTTCTTCTGATTATTATGATGTAAGTTTTATAGTTTTGTTTGTTTGATTTTGTTTTGGTTTTCTTGCCTAGCAATCCCTGGCGCTCTTTACTTTATAACTAATGGGTACTGGAAGGGGAAGTCCCGTATGGCTGGGACTCAGTGTGAATGAGGCAAGTTTAAGTTATTAGCAACCAATTGAAAGGAGGGAAGCAAAGAAATCTTATCCTTCTGACATTGAAGCAAAGGTTTGAAAGGTCGTAGGATGGCAACAGTCCATAAGCAGAAGTTGAAGTCCTTGAACTTATTTTTTATTCACAGACTTCCTAAACAGGCTAGAAAAATATGAGTGCAGACTGACTCTTGGATGAATATACTTAGGCTTAAAAGTTAGACCTTTCCCATCTGGTCCTAAATGTTAGCTCCAAGGATAATAATAAGAAAGCAAGACCTAGCTCTAATATAATATTTGATTCTAAACTGAGGGCAGATATAGAATACAAAATTTTTCTTTAACTTTTCCCATGAGCTACCACTTAGTTCTACCAGATTCTTTTCATAATGAATTTTAGTGAGTCACTAAAGGAATACCCTTACCTGGTAGGAAATTAACTCATTTATTCCTAAATGATGCCTGGCAGAGTCTCATTGCATTCACTGCAAATCCTTGTGTTTTGTATTCTAGGGATAAGCAACTTTGCCATGGAAGACACAGAATAGTTTGAGATTTAAATAATATCACAAAAAGACCATATGGGATCCAACTTACTTCTCCCAGGTCCAAACTGTAATTATAACTAAATTATAGAATAATTCCTAGCCAAAAGGCTCAGTCATTGCGATTCAACCTATGGACCAGGAGGTCAAGGTTTGATTCCCAGTCAGGGCACATGCCTGGTTTGTGTGCAGTGTGGGGCATGCAGGAGGCAGCCGATCATTGATTCTCTCTTATCATTGATGTTTCTAAATCTCTCTCCCTCTCCCTTCCTCTCTGAAATAAATAAAAATATATTTTAAAATATTATAGAGCAATCAACCTGAAAACTAACTAAAAACTAGCTGAACAGAAGTCTTATAATGAAAGATTTATAGAAGAAGCCACATTGAGACTGGTAAGAAAGATAGAGACGTGAAAAGGGCTGGCTCTGTACCCATGTGTCATGGTTGAGAATTTTCAGTGATATCTCAGCTTCAAAGGCCTCCCCTGAGGAGCATAGGGTCTCAACTCCATGCTGGGCTCCCTACCCTGGAGCAATAGAGCTAGGAAGAGGAGCCCATATAACATCTGGCTGTGAAAATCAGTGGGGATTCTATCTGTTAGAGATCTGCAGATGTCTGTAAGGAACCCAGGCACCTTCTTCAAGGGCCAGCACACAAAATTTCATTAGTGGCCCCTGGGCTCCAGCAGAGGCATAGTGAGAATTTAAACCAAAAGATAGTTAGATTTAAAAGGACATCAAAACCATAAAAAAGAACCAGTCAGAAATGAAGAGTGCATTATCTGAAATGAAGAATACACTAGAAGGAATCAAAAGCAGGTTAAATGAAACAGAGGATTGAATCAGTAGTTTAGATAATAAAGATAGTAGAAAACACCTAAGCAGAGCAGTGAAAAGGAAAAAAAAAGAATTAAATAAAAAAGCCCAGCTGATGTGGCTCAGTGGTTGAGCACTGACCCATAAACTGGGAGGTCACAGTTTGATTCCCAGTCAGGGCACATACCCAGATTGTGGGCCCGATCCCCAGCAGCAGATAAGCAGGAGGCAGCTGATCAGTGATTCTCTCTCATCATTGATGTTTCTCTCTCTTTTTCCCTTTCCCTTCCTCTCTTTGAAATCAGTAAAAACATATTTAACAAACAAACCAGCAAACAAACCAAAGAAAGCCTAAGAGACCTCTGGGACAACCTCCAGTGTAACAACATTGGCATCACAGGAATATGAAAAGGATGAGAGAGAGAGCAAGGGATTGAGAGCCTATTTGAAAAAATAAATTTCACTAACCTGGCAAAGGAAAAAAAGACACATGAATCCAGGTGAACAGAAGGTCCCAAAATAGGTGAACCCAAAGAGGCTTACACCGAGATACATCATAAGTACAATGCCAATGATGAAAGACAAAGAGAGAACCTTAAAACAGTAAGACAAAGACAATTACCTACAAGGAATCTTCCATCAGCTGATTTCTCAGTAGAAACATTGCGAGCTGGAAGCGATTGACATGAAATATTAAAAGTATGAAAAGCAACAAACTAGGACCAAGACTATGCTATCCAGCAAAGCTATCATTTAAAATAGAAGAAGAAACTTATTCAACATAGTACTAGAAGTCCTAGACATAGCAATCAGACAAGAAAAAGAAATAAAAGGCATCCAAATTGGAAAGGAGAAAGTAAAACTCTCTCATTATTTGCAGATGACATGATATTATACATAGAAAACCCTGAAGACCCCACGAAAAAAACTACTAGATTTAATAAATGAATTTGGCAATGTAGCAGAATACAAAATTAAAATCCAAAAATTGATGGCTTTTTTATATACCAATAATGAATTCTCAGAAAGAGAAACTAAATGAACAACCCCATTTACCATTGCAACAAAAAAATTAAGATACTTAGGATTAAACTTAACCAAGAAGGCAAAAGACTTGTACTCGGAAAACTACAGAACATTGAAAAAAGATATAGAAGAAGATATAAACAAGTGGAAGAATATACTGTGTTCATAGAAGGGTAGAATCAACATTATTAAAATGTGCATACTACCTAAAGCAATCTACAGATTCAATGCAATCCCTATTAAAATACCAACAGCATATTTTACAGATCTAGAAAAAATGCTCCAAAAATTTATATGGAACCAAAAGAAGACCTTGAATAGCTGCAGCAATTTTGAGAAAGAAGAACAAATTTGGAGGAATCACAATGCCAGATATCAAGTTATACTACAAAGCCACCATAATCAAACAGCCTGGTACTGGCACAAGAACAGGAATATTGATCAATGAAACAGAACAGAGAACCCAGAAATTGACCCAAGCCATTACATTCAATTAATATTTGACAAAGGAGGCAAGAGCATACAATGGAGTAAAGACAGTCTCTTCAATAAAATGGTGATGGATACTTAGACAGATATATGCAAAAAAAAAAAAAAAAGAAACTGTATCACTAACTTACAACATACTAGACAAAAATAAACTCAAAATGAATAAAAGACTTAAACATAAGTTGGGAAATGATAAAAATCCTAGAAGAAACCATAGGCACTAAAATCTCAGACATCTCTCATAGCAATATGTTTATGGATACATCTCCTAGGGCAAAGGAAACTAAGGAGAAAATAAACAAATGGGACTACATCAAAATAAAAAGCTTCTGCACAGCAAAAGAAATCATTAACAAAATGAAAAGGGAGACCATGATATGGGAGAACATATTTTGCAATGTTACATCTAATAAAGGGTTAATATCCCAAATATATATAAGGAATTCATACAACTTAACAAAAGAAAGATAAACAATCCAATTAAAAATGGGCAAAGGAGAGAACCAAGATGGCGGCATAAGGTATATACCTGAATGCGCAACTTCCCACAAACACATTAAAAAATCTAATATAATAAAAGAGAAACATGCAAATTGACCGTTACCACCAGCCAGTCAGAGCGGCTGTATGCAAATTAACCCAGCCAAGATGGAGGCCAACAGCCATGGAGCTAGAAAAAACCAAAGGCTTCTGTTGCAACTGCCTGCCTAGGCTGGCTGAGCCTCTGCTCACAGCCACGCCCACCAACCAATCAGAGCGGCTGTATGCAAATTAATCCAGCCAAGATGGAGGCTGGCAGGGCAGCTCTGCACTGGGAGCCTCCACGGCCGGCCAGCATGTGCCAGGTGTGTCAGCTCAGTGGGAGGGAGGATCTGGCCTGGGGCCTTCTCAGGGCGTCCAGGAGCAGCTGTTCTGGGTCTGCTGCCTAGCTCCTCCCCCGGGAACCTCCGAGGAGTATCCAGGAGCACCTGTCCCGGGTCCACTGCCTGGCTCCACCCCCTGGGGGCCTCCCCGGGGCATGCAGGAGCACGGGGCCTCTGCAGGGTGTGCAGGAGCAGCCGTCCTGGGTCTGCTGCCTGGCTTTGCCCCCCGGGGGCCTCTGCGGGACATCCAGGAAAGCCTGTCCTGGGTCCACTGCCTGGCTCTGCCCTGGGGGCCTCCGCAGGGTGTCCAGGAACACCTGTCCAGGGTCCGCTACCTTCATCCGCCCCCCAGGGGCCTCCACAGGGTGTGCGGGAGCATCTGCTGCACAGTGCGGAGAATCTGAAGCCAGTTCACTGCCCAGCTCCACCCCGGGTGTGTTTGCTCAGCAGCAGGGCCCCACTGAGGGATTCTTCACCAGCGTCCGACCCTGGCTTGCCACCCAACTCTGCTCCAGGTGTGTTCCCTCAGTGGTGTGGGCCCACCAGGCGTGTGCAATCGTGGGCCCTCCGGTGGGAAACGTCCAGGCCTGCACTCACCAGCCTTCCCACCCCCCAGTGCACGAACACTGAAGGGGCTGTGGGCAGCCTAAAAATGGCTCTCAGCCCCTCATCCAGGCTGGTCAGGTATGCCAGCAGGTGGACATCCCCCCCGAGGTGTCCCAGACTGCAAGAGGGCACAGGCCGGGCTGAGGGACCCCCACCCCCTGAGTGCACAAATTTTTGTGCACCAAGCCCCTAGTATAACAATAAAGTTAAACAACCATACTCCAGAACCAAGGGAGTGGAAGCTTTACAATTAGAAGGCAAGAGAAGGAGTGCATTGAGACTGAGTAGAAGTTCTCAGCACCAAAACAGAGAGGTACAGACATGTGAAAGGGTGACGGCAGTGCGAAAGGGTAGAAGTGGCTGCTGCACCTGGGTCTGTGGCTCGGAAGGATTTACAAGCTCCAGGGTGGCACTGAATGCTTTGCGGGTGGTCTGGCAATGGGGCAGAAGACAACAGTGGTGTTCTAGCAGAGCTTTTCACAGCGATCACTGACATAGAGCTCCGAGACTCGGGGACTCAGGGATGCGCAGACACCAGGGCATGGAAAATCTGGAGCCGGCTGAGGGGCAGCCATCACGGGTTGCTCTGCCCCAGTGACTCTGAGAACCCCCCCAAACTGTGTGCCTGTCTGCCTGCAGCCTAAATTAACAGACTGCAGCTGGGACAGAAAACACCACTCTATCAACGCAGGGAAGCAGCCAAAATGCGGAGACAAAGAAACACATCACAAATAACAGAAACGGAGGAAAGCAAACGACTGGATATAGAGTTCAGAACCAAAGTTATAAAGCTACTCAAGAATCTTCTACAAACCTCTGAGGAACTAAGTGAGGCCTTCAAGGATCTTAATGAGAATACCAAAAAAATGGAAAAGAATCAATCAGAAATTAAGCATACACTGACTGAAATAAAGAATAATATACAGAGATTCAACAGCAGACTACAGGATCGCAAGAATCAAGTCAAAGATATGAAATACCAGGAAGCAGAAAACAGCCAACCAGAAAAGCAAAAAGAAAAAAGAATAAAAAATATGAAGATAGTGTAAGGAGCCTCTGGGACAACTTCAAGCGTACCAACATCAGAATTATAGGGGTGCCAGAAGAAGAGAGAGAGCAAGATATTGAAAACATATTTGAAGAAATAATGACAGAAAACTTCCCCTACCTGGTGAAAGAAATGGACTTCCAAGTGCAAGAAGCACAGAGAATTCCAAACAAAAGGAATCCAAAGAGCAACACACCAAGACACATCATAATTAAAATGCCAAGGGCAAAAGACAAAGAGAGAATCTTAAAAGCAGCAAGAGAAAAACAGTTAGTTACCTACAAGGGAGTACCCATATGACTGTCAGCTGATTTTTCAATAGAAACCATGCAGGCCAGAAGGGAGTGGCAAGAAATATTCAAAGTGATGAATAGCAAGAACCTACAACCAAGATTCCTCTACCCAGAAAAGCTATCATGTAAAATTGATGGTCAGATAAATAGTTTCACAGACAAGGAAAAGCTAAATGAGTTCATCACCACCAAACCAGAATTATTTGAAATGTTGAAGGGCATTCTTTAAGAAGAGGAGGAAGAAGAAATAGGTAAAGATAAAAATTATGAACAATAAAGTGACAATAAATACCTATAAACCAGCGAATATAACAATTAAGTCAATAGAAATATCTGATGAACAGAATAAACTGGTGAATAGAATAGAAGTAAGGGCATAGAAAGGGAATGGACTGACAATTCTCAGGGGTACGGGGGTGTGAGGGGTATGGGAAGAGACTGGACAAAAATCTTACATCTATGGATGAAGACAGTGGTGAGGGTAAGGGCACAGGGTGGGGTGGAACCAGGTGGAGGGGAGCTATGGGGGTTTAAAAAAAGGAACATCTGTAATAATCTGAACAATAAAGATTTATTTTTAAAAAATGGGCAAAGGACCTAAATAGACATTTCTCCAAAGTAGACATACAGATGGCCAACAGACATGAAAAAATGCTCCAAGTCACTGATCATCAGAGAGATGCTATTTAAAATGACAATAAGGTATCACCTCATACCTGTTAGAATGGCCACCATCAACAAATCAACAAGTGACAAGTGCTAGTGAGGATGTGGAGAAAAGGGAACCGTAGTACACTGCTGGTGGGAATGCACACTGGTGCAATCATTATGGAAAACAGTATGGAGTTTCCTCAAAAAATTAAATATGAACTGCCATTTGACCCAGTGATTCCACTTCTAGGAGTATATCCTAAGATATCAGAATTACCAATCAGAAAGAATGTATGCACCCCTATGTTCATAGCAGCACAATGTAAATAGCTAAGATCTAGAAACAGCCTAAGTGTCCATCAGATGAGTGAGTAAAATAGCTGTGGTACATTTATACCATGGAATACTATACAGCAGTAAAAAAGAAGGATCTTTTACCCTTGAGACAGCATGGAAAGACTTGGAGAGTATCATGCTAAGTGAAACCAGTCAGCTAGAGAAAGACAAGTATCACATGATCTCACACATGTGGAATCTAATTAACAAAATAAACTGATGAACAGAGTGGATCCAGAGACATGCAAGCATAAAACAGGGGGTGTACTCTTGGAGTGAAGGCAGGGGAGGGTTGGTGAATGGGAGGTAATCAATCAAAGACCTTGTACGCATATATGCATAACCCATGTATGCTGATAGTGGGGTGGTGAGGGCCTGGGGCAGGGGATAGGGTGGTTTTGAGGAGGTTGGTGGTGAAAACAGAAGACATATGTAATACTTTCAACAATAAATATTTTTTAAAAATTAATTAGAAAAATAAATAAAATGGGGGGAGAAATAAAGAGCTTTCCAGAAAAGAAGTTAAGGAGTTCACCACCACCAAATCAGTATTACAAGAAATGTTAAAGGGACTTCTTTTAGAAGAAGAAAACAAAAAACAGAGGAATCTATATATATAAGAGGCCCAGTGCACGAAATTTATGCAGGGGATGGTGGTGGGTGTACCTCAATCTGGCCTGTGCCTTCTTGCAATCTGGGATCCCTCGGGTAGGATTCCTAGGCCTGGCTGGTTATTAGGGCCTATTGGGGATTTCCTTCCCCTGGCTGCTGGCACCTGGCCCTGCCCCGGCTTGCCATCTGTGCAGCGCTGCCCCTGAAGCCCCCACCACCGGTTGCCTCCCTCTGTGGGTGACAGGCATAGGGTGCGATCACTCAGCTGGCCTGGGTCTCCCTCTGTGGGGTGATTTTTTAAAATTATTATTACATAAAGTTTTACAAAGATTAGCACATATATCTCTTTTTCCCCCTGCCCTTCCCCCCAGCCTCCCCTACCCCCCAGTGTTTTGTGTCCATTAGTTATGCTTAAATGCATGCACCAAAGTCCCTTGGCTGATCTGTTACCCCCCACCCCCCCAATGTTCTTGTCCTTGTTGCTGTAATTTGACAGTCTGTTTGATGCTGTTCTGCCTCTGTATCTATTTTTGTTCACCAGTTTATAATGGTTATTATTAGCCATAGGTGAGTGAGGACATGTGGTATTTTTCTTTCATTGACTGGCTTATTTTACTTAGCATTATGTTCTCCAGCTCCATCCATACGCCTGCAAATGCTAAGAACTCCTTCTTTTTTACAGCAGCAAAGTATTCCATTGTGTAGATGTACCACAGCTTTCTAATCCATTCATCTGTTGATGGGCACTTAGGCTGTTTCCAAATTTTAGCTATGGTTAATTGTGCTGCTATGAACATAGGGATGCATATGTCTTTTCTGACTGGTGTTTCTAGTTTCTTAGGATATATTCCCAGAAGTGGGATCACAGGGTCAAAAGGGAGATCCATGTTTAATTTTTTGAGGAAACTCCATACTGTTCTCCACAGTGGCTGCACCAGTCTGCATTCCCACCAGCAGTGCACGAGTGTTCCTTTTTCATCGCATCCTCTCCAGCACTTGTCGTTTGTTGATTTGTTGATGATAGCCATTCTTACAGGTGTGAGATGGTACCTAATTGTTGTTTTGATTTGCATCTCTCGGATGATTAGTGACTTTGAGCATGTTTTCATATGTCTCTTGGCTTTCTGAATATCCTCTTTTTAAAAGTGTCTATTTAGGTCCTTTGCCCATTTTTTGATTGGATTGTTTGTCTTCTTTTTGTTAACTTGTATGAGTTCCCTATAAATGTTGGAGATTAAATCTTTATCAGTGATAACATTGGCAAATATGTTCTCCCATGTAGTGGGTTTTCTTGTTGTTTTGTTGATGGTTTCTTTTGCTGTGCAGAAGCTTTTTATTTTGATAAAGTCCCATTTGTTTATTTTCTCTTTAGTTTCCAATGCCCTAGGGGCTGTATCGGTGAAGAAATTGCTTTGGCATATGTCTGAGATTTTGTTGCCTTTGTATTCCTCTAGTATTTTTATGGTTTCCCGTTTTACGTTTAAGTCCTTTATCCATTTCGAGTTTATTTTTGTGTATGGTGTGAGTTGGTGGTCTAGTTTCATTTTTTTGCATATATCTGTCCAATTTTCTCAGCACCATTTATTGAAGAGACTGTCTTGGCTCCATTGTATGTTCTTGCCTCCTTTGTCAAATATTAATTGAGCATATTGATTTGGGTCGATTTCTGGGCTCTCTATTGTATTCCATTGATCAATATGTCTATTCTTGTGTCAGTACCAGGCAGTTTTGAGAACAGTGGCTTTATAATACAGCTTGATATCTGGTATTGAGATCCCTCCTACTTTGTTCTTCTTTCTCAGGATCGATGCAGCTATTCGGGTCTTTTTTTATTCCAGATGAATTTTTGGAGAGTTCGTTCTGGGTCTGTAAAATATGCCATTGATATTTTAATGGGGATTGCATTGAATTTATAGATTGCTTTGGGTAGTATTGACATTTTAATGATATTGATTCTACCAATCCATGAACATGGTATGTTCTTCCATCTGTTTATGTCTTCCTCTATCTCTTTTTTCAACGTTCTGTAGTTTCCTGAGTAGAGGTGTTTTATCTCTTTAGTTAAGTTTATCCCTAGGTATCTTAATTTTTTTGGTGTGATGGTAAATGGGATTGTTTTTTTTTACTCTCTTTCTGTACGTTCACTCTTGGTGTACAAAAATGCCATAGATTTCTTGGCATTAATTTTGTATCCTGCTACATTGCCCAGTTCATTTATTAAGTCTAATAGTTTTTTGATGGAGTCTTTAGGGTTTTTTATGTACAATATCATGTCATCTGCGAATAAGGAGAGTTTTACTTCTTCTTTTCCAATTTGGATGCCTTTTATATCTTCTTCTTGTCTAATCGCAATGGCTAATACTTCCAGTACTATGTCGAACAGGAGTGGTGAGAGTGGTCAACCCTGTCTTGTTCCTGTTCTAAGGTGAAATGGTTTTAATTTTTGCCCATTGAGTATGATGTTGGCTGTGGGTCTATCATAAATAGCTTTTATTATGTTGAGGTAAGATCCTTCTATTCCTACCTTGCTGAGAGTTTTTATCAAGAACGGGTGCTGGATTTTGTCAAATGCTTTTTCTGTATCAATTGATATGATTAAGTGATTTTTATCTTTTAATTTGTTTATGTGATGTATCACCTTTATTGATTTGCAGATATTGTATCATCCTTGCATCCTTGGGATAAATCCTACTTGGTCGTGGTGTATGATCTTTCTGATGTACTGTTGGATCCGATTTGCTAGGATTTTGTTGAGGATTTTGGCATCTATGTTCATGAGGGACATTGGCCTGTAATTCTCTTTCATTGTGTTGTTTTTGTCTGGTTTTGTTATTAGGGTAATGCTGGCTTCATAGAATGAGTCTGGAAGTGTTCCTTCCTCTTGAATTTTTTTGAATAGTGTGAGGAGGATAGGTTTTAGATCTTCCTTAAATGTTTGGTAAAACTCTCCTGTGAAGCCATCTGGCCCCGGGCTTTTGTTTGCTGGGAGCTTTTTTATTACTGCTTCAATTTCTTCCATAGTGATTGGCCTATTGAGATTTTTAGATTCTTTCTGATTGAGTTTTGGAGTGTTGTACTTTTCTAGGAATATATCCATTTCCTCACGGTTGTCCAGTTTGTTGGAGTAGAGTTGTTCATAGTATTCTTTTACAATCCTCTGTATTTCTGTAGGGTCTGTTGTTATTTCTCCTTTTTCATTTCTGATTTTGTTTATTAGGGTCTTCTCTCTTTGCTTCTTGGTGAGCCTGGCTAGAGGTTCATCAATCTAGTTTATCCTTTCTAAGAACCAGCTCTTGGTTTCATTGATCTTTTGTATTATCTTCTTGGTCTCCATGTCATTTATCTTCGCTCTGATCTTTGTAATTTCCTTCCTTCTGCTTACACTGGGCTTTTCTTGTTGCTCTCTTTCTAAATCTTCGAGTTGCAAGGTTAGGTAATTTGTTATCATTGTTTCTTGTTTTCTACAGTAGGTTTGTAGAGCTATGAACTTCCCTCTCAAGACTGCTTTCACTGTGTCCCATAGATTTTGGATTGTTGTGTTTTCATTGTCGTTTGTTGCAATGATGTTTTTTATTTCTTCTTTGATCTCTGGTAACCCAGTCATTGTTTAATAGCATGCTGTTTAGTCTCCATATGTTTGATTTTTTTAATTGTTTTTATTGTAATTGATTTCCAGTTTTATGCCATTGTGATCTGAGAAGATGCTTGATATGATTTCTATCTTCTTGAATTTGAAGAGACTTTACCTGTGCCCCAATATATGGTCTATCTTTGAGAATGTCCCATGTGCACTTGAGAAGAATGTATATTCTGTGGCTTTAGGGTTAAGTGTTCTGAAGATGTCTATTAGGTCCATCTGCTCTAGTGAGTCATTTAGGATTGATGTTTCTTTACTGATTTTTTGTTTAGAGAATTTGTCCAATGGTGATAGTGGGGTATTAAAGTCCC
>PVJC01041157.1:0-15478 GCA_004026665.1 Murina feae | reverse complement strand
GGGGTGAGAGCTTTGGACCCGGCGGAGGGGGCGGGCCTTGGAGACACCTTCGGAGCTACTGATTGGAGCTTTGTGAACGCGAGGCCAGCGCGGGGCGGGGAGGGGGAGTAAGGTAGTGGGAGACGGGATCGGGACGGATTCCGAAAGGGAGGGAAGGTGGTGACTGAGGGGCGGGGTGAGCTGGATGGGAAAATAGGGGAGGAGGGAAAGAGGGATGGAGAACGGGAGGAAGTAAAGAGTAAAGAAGGGAGAATGGAAACTTTGAAACAGATAAAGGAATAAGGAGGAGTTGCGAGGCACGGAAAGGAGTAACCCTGAGTGGATAAAAATATCATGTCTGCTGCTAGGGAAGGAATGTCGTGATAGGAGTGAGAAAACAGTTTAGATAGCAAGGAAAGGAGTTTTTGACTTGGTTAAGCTGTGAATTGTTTCGCTTATGTCAAGGACACCAGTGACCCAATACTGAATAGGGCCTGTGTTTTATATCTTTCTCAGTTATGTCGCTGCGAACCCTTTTCCCTTCCTATCAGGAACATTTTATAAGATGGCAAGCCAAAGTTAAAGGTACGTTCTAAGGCTGGGAAACAGGAAGATAACTAGCATCCCCCACCCCCTCACACGCACATACATACACACCACAATTCCCAGGACCAACCCGACCCCATCAGTCATTAACCCGAGACTAAATTCTAAACAAAGACACTTAATTTTACTAAATCTCAACTCATATACATTGTCTAAAAGAAGAAATTTTAGGAGAATATTGGTTAAAAAATATTAAAACAATGTTTTCTATCATCGTATTCTACGACCCAAAGTTTTGATTACTCATAAGAACAAACCTCTAAATTTTGTTAAATTATAAACCTTGTAAATTCCCTACTGGGAGTTTTTATTTAACGAGAGAACATTAGGGACAGAGAACACAATGTCAAATAAAGCTAAATTTGCCAACCTGTTGATTGTTCTAACTGGACAAACATTCAACAAGCATGTATTGAAAGACTTTATATGCCAGAAGCTATGTCAGGCCCTGCCATTGAGAAGCCAGTGAGGAAAGAGAGTTTTAAAACTAATTTCCATCTACTACTATAACAGGTGTACAAAGCGCTGTGGAAATAGGTGAAACAAGAAATTTGGGGGAATTTTGTAATGGAGTTTCATAGAATTGACATTCATGCTGAGTCTCAAAGTGGAAGTTTCCAAAAAGACAGGAGGAGAAAGGTAAAAAGCAGTTTAGACAGTGGAAAACAGGCAAAGGAGGGAGTTGTGAGAGGGCCTTGAATATTCCTTAGAACGAACGATGTATGGAAGTGCTAGCTATTTTTAAAATGACAAATATTAGTGCAACTGAAAGGCAATGGATATAAAGATATATGGAAAGTGTAGATATATGGATATAGAGAAATATGGAAAGTGTAGTGGGGCTGGAAAGTAGGGTGTGTCTGGTTGGAAGTAAGGAAGGTGAGGCTCAAGCGTGCCTGGCACAAAAAGCCAAACATTTTGGAGTCTACCCCTAGGCTGGGATAAACAGCATAGAAACCAGCAAGCAAGCTGGGCTTTTCAAAGCACGAAAGCGACAGGATTGTGGATGGAATAAAAGCAGTTTGTGCGCTGGCCGGTGTTGCTAAGTAGTTAGAAAGTCGGCCCCGAGTTTGATTCCTGGTCAAGGGCATGTACCTGGGTTGCAGATTAGATCCCTGGTCTGGTGCGTGCAGGAGGCAACCAGTTGAAAAGTCTGACCGAGTTTCTCTCTCCTTCTTCGCTCCCTCCCTTCCATTGTCTCTAAAAATCAATGGGGAAAAAAATGTTCTTGGGTGAGGATTAACGGGGGAAAAAATCTTTTTTAAAAAGCAGTTTGTATCCTATAACTTGAGATAGACCTATCAGAACCCTAAGAATAAATAAATTGTCTAACTTTGTTTGCACAGGCTCACTTTGTTCTTTTCGAGTGTTAGTTTTTGTTTTCACTTTGTTTTTGTCTTGAAAATTCCTTGTTAAAATGCAGATCCTCCTAGAAAAGGTACCACATTGGGCCATTATCAGCTTTGTGCTGTTTGATGAGCCAGCTGAGAGCAAGGTGGAACTTAGGCTGCTGGGCCACACAAAAATAGGAAGATAGAGGCCTGAAAGGGGGAAGATGGACTCCTGTCTGTTTTTAATGTACCGTATGGTTCTTAGTGCCTAATATGAGACTGTAAACTCTTAAGACCAAGGAAGGTATCCGAAAATATTAAATCCTTCTTTATTGTGTCTCACATTTCACAGGATGCTGAACATGTGTATATGCAGAATAAATACTTATTGAATGGAATATTTCACTGAATGAGAATAAAATAATGCCACGGTGGATTAACTGACTGATTTTGGGGATTATGAGCAAGTTTGTTCTAATTTATGCAGTTATATTCCTAAAATGCGTGTATGGTTGGATCAGCTGATAATGCCCTAAAAGTACCTCTACTAGGAGGATTTGCATTGTATTTTATTTTTTTAAACATATCTTACTGATTTTTTACAGACAGGAAGGGAGAGGAAGAGAGACAGTTAGAAACATCGATGAGAGAGAAACATGGATTCAGCTGCCTCCTGCACACCCCCTACTGGGGATGTGCTCACAACCAAGGTACATGCCCTTGACAGGAATCGAACCTGGGACCCTTCAGACCACAGGCCGACGCTCTACCCACTGAGCCAAAACTGGTCAGGGCAGGATTTGCATTTTAACCAAGAACTTTGCAAAACAAAAATGTGGGTCCTGTTCTAATTCATGAATTATATTCCTTAGAACGAGCGATGTATGGAAGTGCTAGCTATTTTTAAAATGACAAATATTAGTGCAACTGAAAGGCAATGGATATAAAGATAAAAGAAAACTGGTTTGCCACACAAAGATAAACTTTTATAAGTAACAAAGGATAGGCTGAGATCTGTTAATATTCAACTACATTCTAGTAATAATAGCTCCTAATCTGACATGGTTATCTAAATCCTTCACTCTCTGGAGTTGTGTGTTAGTTATGAAAGCACAGATCCTTGGCTCTTGAGCTCTAGTTTAATTTCAATGGTCCAATAGTCCAACCTACTATTTACGTTTTCTGTGAAATAGTCTCAAGTGAGTTTTGTGGAAAAAATACTTTTTTTTAGTAATTAATAATAATCTTCCTTTTGACACTTTATAGCCTCATTTTACTGTGTTCCAGGTTAGTCCTCGATAAATAGCATATCTTAATATGTATATCTTATTTTAATAGTGGTTTTTTAATTTGATATTTACATTTTATGGCACAAACCAACTTAGATATTATATGATGTGTGAGGACCAGAACTTTGTGTCTTCTTGGCCCCTTGAACCAATCTAAAGGAAGAAAAACCTCCCACACTGCTTTGTAAAACATCATTTACTTCAAGAATCAACTAACTGAGGGTAGCTACAATATGTGTATATTCTATACACCCAATGTTAAACACATCCTCAACATAAAAATACATTTTTTCAAGGCTGAAATCACTGAAACCACAATAAAGTAGACATGCAGTGTAGGACACCATACAATTATGGCCATTATCAGACTAAACCAGATTGGGCACTTACCACATATTCCATGTATTAGAGTCTTTCATTTTGTGAGTTCAATGCATACATTGGAAACAGTAATTAAACTTTATAATGCTGCCAAATGAGGTATAGTTATGATTTGCCTTGTTTTAATCAAGTAAATAAACAAATGTGTAGGTACTTACAAAGATAAATATATGCATAAAGGAAGACATACAATGAGGGCTAGTTTTTCTAAATTCCATTCCCATATTTCTGTAGGCATCTCTCTAAAAAGGCAGAGTGTAACCTGTTTCCCTGTTTTGATAAGGGAATTCCCCTGGGTGCTTGATTCTTATCCAGATATCTTAGTGCAAGGGCTTGTCAAAGGATAGACACTCCTGGGAGCCTTGTTCTCCATGAGATTTTTTGATAAAAAATAAGAGACACTGCTTGCTCAGAATACCAAAGATGTTTCCGTATGTTTCCAAAGATGTTTCTGCACCAAAGTGCAGCCGTATTTGTTTAAAACTGTGTCCAGAAAAACAACAATAAAACTTCTGGGTAAAAGGTAGCCCATGTTCTCTATTCACTTTTCTGAAGGACCACTTTTGAAGCAGGGAAATATGGCAAAGGCCAACCAAGCTGTGATGAGATGAGAAACACTATATCATAATAAGGGCTTTGTTATGCTATCAACAGCAAGGGGCTGCTACGAGATGCCTGGGAAGGCCAAAGTTTAGGCAAAGATGATCCAGCTACACAATGTGAACTGACCCTTTATCCATCCTGGAATTGCTTTATATAAAAGACAAATTAATAACAAATGCTGAATGCTTAGTGCTCAGTAAAATATAAGTAAGCAACACAAATCTCATTTGTAAAAAAAATCATTTATCTTCTATGTAAAATTGTTTCATCTACTGAAGAACTATTAACTCAAGTGTATCAACAACCATTTGAGGACTTAGCTCCTTAGTTCAGAGATTTTAGCTAAGGTCATACCCATGAGCCATCTGGAAAGCACATTTAAGGACCAACAGGGCCAGGCCATTTGCCCTGGAGGTTTGGGAATGAGAAACTGAATCTGCCATAGGTTAACTTCTTCCTTTGGTGCTGCCAAGCACTTGCTTATTATGGAATTTCTGGGCCTATTTTTAACCTTCTGTTCACTTTATCAATGATTCTCACAGTCCCTCCACCCTCACCTGCTTTAAGGTTTGATCTTCAAATGGCATTCAGCTTTTCTTTTTCTCAAGAGCAGGGCCAATTTAGGTTTAAATCAGTGGTTCTCAACTCTGACAGCACAACAGAATTGCCTGGGGAGCTTTAAAAAAACACCTTTGTTCAGGTCTGAACCCAGTCCAAGTAAATTAGGATCTCTGTGAGTAGGGTCTCAACTTTCAGTATTTTAAAGAGGCTATCTGGGTGTTTCTACATAAACCAGAGTAGAGACCACAAATGAAGGTGAAGTAAGTACCATTGTGATTTGAATGGGGCTGATAACCCTTTGTACTCCCTTTAATGCCTAAAATTTAAATTATTTATTCATTATATTTGATTAAAAATACTCCTCTCTAGGAATCTTTTTTTCAAGTGCAAATTAGCCAGGGAGAATCTGGAGGTAAACAGAACTAGGAGTAGGCATTGCAGTCCGGGGTGGGGGTGGGGGTAAAGTTACAGTCCAGGCAGGAAAGATTTCAGAGAGTATTTTTGCTAACCTCACAGTATTGCCTGAGGCAAACCCAACTTTGTAAACTAAATATTTAAGACCTAGTCAAATTTCATAGCTCATTTTACCTAGCAAACCATCTTAGAAAATTTAAGTATTTTTAATAAGCAAAACAAAGAGCAGACATTAGGAATGTAGGTGTGGAACTATCCATAAATGCCCAACTTCTGAACTATTACTTACCATATGCATGTTTCTATTGCTAAGTGATCGGTTTTTCCAGATTCTATTAAATGTTCTTCATTCCCACCAATAGCATTATTTCTCTTGCCAACTCATTTGGTCATTCCACAAAAATGTATTGAGCAACTAACTACTCCAGGCAAAGAATGGTGCTAGATGTCATAAGGGAATACAGAACTAATACAAAATTCCATTTGCAATTGATTTTACAGGTTTTCCAGACACTTTTACACACAATCTTATTTTTTCCTCGTAGTCACAGTGCGAGATAGGTCAAAGCCATCCCCATTTTACAGATTTGAGAAATAGGCTCAGGGAAGGAGGTTAAAACAACTCGACTCGTCAAAGTCACAAAGCCCACAGACTTAAACCAAACCTATTTTTTTCTAATTCCAAATACAGTACTTCTCATACTTTACAATTTAGAATGTATACATGCCAAAATAATTGTCTCAAATAATAAACAAGTTAGGAAAAGATGTTCGGAGCCCCACTCACCAGAAGAAAAAAAAAGAGGAATCATAAAATAACTCCTTTATTGATATGAGCCAAATCACAGTGCCCAAAAGGAGGCCAAGCTTGGATTCAGTCCAGGCCATACTTAAGCTGTAAGGACACAACAGCAAGAAGTATACATTCAAGGAGACAGTGGTGCCCTCGCCGGTTGCTCGGTGGTCAGAGTAACACCCCCTCCTCACTCGGGTTCTCTTCCTGGTCAAGGGCATGTACCTAGGTTGCAAGTTCAATCCTGGCCTGGTCGGAGCTCCTGTGGGAAGCAGCTAATAAATGTCTCTCACATTGATGCTTCTCTCCCTCTCTCTCCCCCTCCCTCCCTCCCTCCCTTCCACTATCTCTAAAAATCACTCTCTCTAAAAAACAATGTAAAAATATATCCTTGGGTGAGTATTAACAACAAAGAGGAGTCAGTGGCAATTTGGCTCTAGGAAATTAGTGGGTTCTCTGGCTGGACACACAGCCATTGGCTGATTTCCACCGGGAGCAGAAATCAGCTCCTTCTACTAGCCAAATCCAGGCAAACACTGGATAAACACTGCCTGAAGACCCATTATGATCCAGTCACGGAGCATACAAAGACAACCCTTGACCTCAAACAGTTCTCAATTGGCCTAGTAGGTGAGGAAGATAGTTATAGACTGAGAGAGAAAAGCTGCTAGATATAAATATCACATGATCTCACACTCATTTATGGAATATAATGAACAACATAAACTGATGAACGAAAACAGATCCAGAGACAGAGAAGCATCAATCAGACTGTCAAACCTCAGAGGGAAGGTAGGGGAGGATGGGGGTAAGGGGAAGAGATCAACCAAAGGACTTATGTGCAAGCATATAGGCCTAACCAATGGACACAAACAGGGGGGTGAGGGCATGAGTGGAGGGGATGGGGATAATGATAAGGTCACATATGTAATAACTTAATCAATAAAAAATTATATATATATACACTTGAAACATGCATGATCTTATTAATGTCACGCCAATCCTAACTAATAAAAGCATAATATTAAAATTAACCGTTTCTTTGGGATGCCTAAGCCACGCCCGCCAGCCAATCAGAGTGACTATATGCAAATTAGCCTAGCCAAGATGGCGGAGGCCGCAGCCCCGGTGTACGGCTTCTCCGGGGCTGCGGCCTCTGCCATCTTGGGAGCCTCCGTCTTGGGAAGGCATCTGGTGCCTTCCCAGGTGGAAGCCTCGGGGGCAGGACGAGCCGGCGACCCCAAGGCTCCCTCCTGGGAGGCCGTGGGGTGGCCACCTGCCAC
Organism: Murina feae; assembly: GCA_004026665.1. Taxonomy (NCBI): domain Eukaryota; kingdom Metazoa; phylum Chordata; class Mammalia; order Chiroptera; family Vespertilionidae; genus Murina; species Murina feae. The sequence goes on along the minus strand of PVJC01041157.1, from coordinate 8,238 downwards.
GTGATTGCTTCCCAGGTGGAAGCCTCGGGGGGCGGGACCAGCCAGCTGGCTCCCGAGGCTTCCTCCTGGGAGGCCATCAGGTGGCCAGGGGCACATGCAGGGAGGCCTGAAACTTCCCTGCCTGTGCCACGGCCACCCAATCACTTCCCAGGCGGATGGCCCGGAGGGTCAGTGGGAGCTGTGGCCAGCCTGAGAACTGCCCTCAGCCCCTCACCAAGGCTTGCCACACCCCCTGGGGTGAGGGTCCCACTGGGGAGCTTGGCCAGCCTGCAAACAGACATTGGCCCCTCACCCAGGCTGGCCAGGCACACCAGCAGGTGGACATCCCCAGAGGGGTCTCAGACTGCGAGAGGGCACAAGCCGGGCTGAGGGACACCCCCCTCCCCCAGTGCACAAATTTTTGTGCACCGGGCCCCTAGTAAATTTAATAAAAAACAAACAAAAAACTGCTAGGAACTCAGAGAGAGATAACTGCACAGAGGTAAGGTAGGTGGGGTAGAGGAAGGGTAGGAGTTGGGAGAAGAGTTTCCAGAAAGAGTAGTTCAATTTAAATCCCTGAAGATGAGTGGGAATTAGCCAGGCTAGGGGAGTAGGAGGGAGCAGGGGGCACAAAGAAGGAAAACAGGGAGCATGCTTAAATCCTTAAGGTAAGAGAGAATAAGGCATATTCAGGAAATTTCAAGGAGACTAGCTCTCAGGGAATAGTTTTATTCTTTACTTTTTTTTAAGTTTATATTTTTCCAGTTTTTTTATTTCAAGAAAAATGATTTTAAATATAATGTTACATGCAATAAACAATATCTCAAGAAAAATATTTTAAATATGATAATGTTACATGCAATAAACACCAATTATTCAAGAAAAATGATCTTACATATAATATTACATGCAATAATTAATATTTCAAGAATGAAAGGATTTTAATTATATTAATATTATCAAAACTGTACTAACATAGTATGATATAAAAGTTGTAGGAAATATTAAAAATCTGCAAGTAACAGGATTACTTCTATTATATTCTAGTATACTTTTCCCCTTCAGCTCTATTTTTTTTCAATTTTTTCCTTTATTGATTAAGATATTACAAATGTGATCTTATCCCCCCAATGTCCTCTCATCCCCCCACTCCTGCCCTCACCCTCACTCCCTGTTGTCCACATCCATTGGCTCTATTTTTGTTCATCAATTTATGTTGTTCATTATATTCCACAAATGAGTGAGATCATATGATATTTATCTTTCTCCAACTGGCTTATTTCACTTAGCATGATGCGTTTATTATATTTTATTTAAAAAATAAAATATATTTTATTGATTTTTTACAGAGAGATAGAGTTAGAAACATCCATGAGAGAGAAACATTGATTAGCTACTGGGGATGTGCCCGCAACCAAGGTACGTGCCCTTGACTGGAATCAAGCCCTTGAGTCCACAGGCTGACACTCTATCTGCTGAGCCAAACCGGTCAGGGTAGCATGAAGCTTTTAAAGTGTATTTTGTCGGATGTGAGTATTGCTACTCCAGCTTTTTTTTTCTTTTTACATTTGCATGGAAATTTTTTTCAATCTCTTCACTTTCATCCTGTGCGTGTCTTTTCTTTTGAGGTGGGTCTTTTGTAGACAGCATATAGTTAGATCATGTTTTTGTATCCATTTAGCTACCCTACACCTTTTGATTGGAACCTTTAATCCATTTACATTTAGGGTTATTATTGAGGTACTCATTTATAGCCATTTTAATTCTGTATGGCTAGGTTTCTCTCTCTGTTTCTTCTTCTCAGTAATCCCTTACAGCAATCCCTTTAGGATTTCTTGTAATGCTGGCTTTCATTCTTAACCAGAAACTTTGGAGTGTTAAAGAAGAAAATAAAGGCAGCATCCCAGTTTCAAATCCTTAATGTGATTTTTAAAAAATGTTTTTAGAGTGGGGGGGTGGAATGGAGATGAAGAGGGAGAGAGAAAGAAACATGGATAGGTTGCATCCCCCATGCATCCCAACCTGGGGTGGAACTCACAACCTTTTGGTGCATGGAACTGCACTCAACCAACTGAGCCACAACAGCCAGAGCTATAAAACAGTGATTTTCAACCTTTTTTATCTCATGGCACACATAAACCAATTACTAAAATTCTGCACACACCCTGACCAGGGAATCGATCCTGCAAACTGGATATGTGCCCTGATCTGTAATCAAAACAGCGACCTTTTGGTGCATGGGACAATGCTTAACCAACTGAGCCACATGTAGTAGAGCCTCCTGTCACTTTTTTTAAAATTCTAATCATCAAACTTGGTTCTGGTTTCTTCTTACTCTTTCCTTACTTTTGCTGGACTGACTGAATTTATTTTTTTTCCTTTTTTTCAACTATTAATGGAAGTTCTATACATTATTTACAGTTTATTGATGGTTATCTTTCAGTTTTGTTTACTGATACAAATGACACACATATATATTCTTGTTAAAAAAACAGTATTGAAGATTATAGGATAAAACGTGGAAGTATTCCTTCACAGTTAGGTTTGGTGCAGTGTCTTCCACAGTATTTATGTACATATATATTTGTATATCTATATAATAAAATCCTAAGCAACCGTTATGGCGAAATGACCAGAACAACCAGTTGCTATGATGCACACTGACCACCAGGGGCCAGATGCTCAATGCAGGAGCTGCCCCCTGGTGGTCAGTGTGCTCCCACAGAAGAAGCGCCACTCAGCCAGAAGCCAGGCTCACAGGTGGCAAGTGCAGCAGTGGTGGCAGGAGCCTCTCTTGCCTCTGTGGCAGTGCTAAGGAGCAGTGAGCATAGCAATAAGCACCAGCGAGCAGGTGGGCAGTAAGGAGCTAAGGATCCTGGACTGCAAGAGAGATGTCTGACTGTGGGGAGAGGGCCTAAGCTGGCAGGCAGACATCCTCAGTGGGTCCTGGATTGTGAGAGTGTGCAGGCTGGACTGAGGGACCCCCCACTTCAGTGCATGAATTTCATGCATAGGGCCTCTAGTATACTAATAGGAAGCTTTGGTATTTTTTAAAATATGTTTTTATTGATTTCAGAGAGGAAGGGAGAGGGAGAGAGAGATAGAAACATCAATGATGAGAGAGAATCATTGATCGGCTGCCTCCTGTATGCCCTCTACTGAGCCTGTAACCTAGGAGTCAAACCATGACCTCCTGGTTGATAGATCATTGCTCAACCACTAAGCTACACCAGCTGGGCAACTTTGGTATTTTTTTAAATATATTTTATTGATTTCTTACAGAGAGGAAGGGAAAGGGATAGTTAGAAACATCGATGAGAGAGAAACATTGATCAGCTGCCTCCTGCACACCCCCCACTGAGGATGTGCCCGCAATCAAGGTACATGCCCTTGACCGGAATCAAACCCAGGACCCTTGAGTCCACAGGCCGACGCTTTATCCACTGAGCCAAACCAGTCAGGGCCAACTTTGGTATTTTTAAATGGTATCATCACTGTACATATAGCTCCATAATTTGCATTTTGTTTTCTACTTCAGGGCCTTTTTTTATTGTTGAGAGTATTGCAGATTTCTGCCATTTCCCATCTCTATAACCCCCTCTACCCAACCCTTCCCAGGCCTTTATACACTACTAGAGGTCCAGTGCATGAAATTCATGCACTTGGGGGGTTCCTCAGCCAGGTCTGCACATTCTTGCAGTCTGGGAGGCCATGGGAAGTGGGCCTAAGCCGGCAGTTGGACATCCTTAGTACTGCCATGGAGGTGGGAGAGGCTTCCACCACCGCTGCTGCACTCGCCAGCCATATGCCCAGCCTCTGGCTGAGCAGCGCTCTCCCTGTGGGAGCGCACTGACCACCAGGGGGTAGCTCCTACCTTAAATGTCTACCCCTAGTGGTCAGTGTGCGTCATAGTGACTGGTCTTTTTGCCATTCGGCTGATTTGCATATTAGCCTTCTATTATATAGGATTGTCTGTGTCCAAGGACTATGCATATATGCATATATGTTCTTTGGTTAACCTCTTCCCATACCCCCACTGCCTCCCCTCTGAGATCTGTTAGTCTGTTCCATGAATCCATGTCTCTGGACATATTTTATTTTGCAGTTTATTTATTTTTATTTGTTTTTAAAAAATATTTTTATTGATTTTGGAGATGAAGAAAGAGGGAGAGATAAAAATATCAATGATGAGAGAGAATCATTGATCAGATACCTCCTGCATGCTCCCTACTGTGGATTGAGCCCACAACCCAGGCATGTGCCCTTGACTGGAATCAAACCTGGGACCCTTCAGTCCACAGGTTGACACTCTATCCACTGAGCCAAAACAGCTGGGCGGCAGTTTATTTTATTCATTAGATTCCACATATAAGTGAGATCATGTCATATTTGTTTTTCTCTGACTGGCTTATTTCCCTTAGTATAATAAGCTCCAGGTCCATCCATGGTGTTGCAAAGGGTAAGAGAGCCTTCTTTTTAAAAGCTGCATAGTATTTATTTTGTGTTACACGGTTATTTTAAAATTTTACTTATCTTTACTGTTGAGGGTATTACAAATGTCCTCCATTGCCTCTCTCCACCCCATTCCTGCCCTATCTCAGGCCTTCACCACACTGTTGTCTGTGTCCATGGATTATGTATATATGCATATAAGTTATTTGGCTATTCTCTGCCCATCCCTCCCAACTCCCTTCCCTCTGAGATCTGTCAGTCTGTACTACACTTCCATGCCTCTGGACATAATTGTTTGGCAGTTTATTTTGTTCATTAGATTCCACATATAAGTGAGATCATGTGATACTTGTCTTTCTCTGACTGGCTTATTTCACTTAGCCATAATACCCTCCAGGTCCCTTCACATCTCAAAGGATAAGAGATTCTTTTTTACAGCTGCATAGTATTCCTTTGTGTAAATGCACCACAGGTTTTTAATCCACTCATCTGCTGATGGGCACTTGGACTATTTCCAGATCTTAGCTATTGTAAATAGTGCTGCTATGAACATTGGGGTGCATATATTCTTTCTGATTGGTGTTTCGGGATTCTTATGATATACTAGAGGCCCAGTGCACGAATTCATGCATGGGTAGGGTCCCTTGGCCTGGCTACGATCAGGGCCAATCAGGGCTGCAGGGTGTTGGCTGGCTGCAGGGCAGGGGCCATGGGAGGTTAGCCAGCCAGGAGGTTGGCTGTGGGAATGAACTGACCACCAGGGGCAGTTCCTGTGTTGAGCATCTGCCCCCGGTGGTCAGTGTGCATCATGGTGACCGGTTGACTGGTTGACCAGTTGTTCATTCGCTTATGCTTTTACATATATATAGATTCCCAGAAGTGGGATTGGTAGGTCCTAAGGGAATTCCATTTTTAATTTTTTTGAGGAAACTCCATGATGTTTTTTACAGCGGCTACACTGTTTGCATTCCCACCAACAGTATACGAGGTTTCCTTTTTCTCGACCTCCTCACTGAAAGGTCTCAGGTTTGATTCTTGATCAAGTGCATGTACCTGGATTTTGGGTTTGCTCCCCACCTCTGGTGGTGGCACATTTGAGAGACAGCCAGTCAGTGTGTCTTTCTCACATCAATATTTCTCTCTCTCTCTCTCTCTCTCTCTCTCTCTCTCTCTCTCTCTCTCTCTCTCTCTCTCTCTCTTCTCCCTCCTCCCTTCCCTCCCTTTCATTCTCTCTGAAGAGCAATGGGAAAAAATATCCTTCGGTGAGGATTAAATAAATAAATAAATAAAATACTGCTATGTGAGATGTCTGAGATGTTACTGCCTATTTTATTTTAGGATTTTTGTGGTTTCATGACTCATATTTAAGACTTTTACCCATTTTGAGTTTATTCTTGTGTATGGTGTAAGTTGGTATCCTAGTTTCATTCTTTTTTGCACACTCCTGTCCAGTTTTCCCAAGACAATTTATTGCAGAGACTGTCTTAATTACATTGTATGTTCTTGCCTTCTTTGTCAAATATTAATTGGCCATAATGGTGTGGGTTGATTTCTGGGCTCTCTATTCTGTTCTATTGATGTATATGTCTGTTTTTGTGCCAGTACCAAGCTGTTTTGATTACAGTGGCTTTGTAGTGTAGTTTAATATCCAGTGTTGTGATTCCTCCAACTTTTTCTATAATAAGATTTCTGAGGCTATTCAGGGTCTTTTTTTTTGTTCCATATAAAGTTTTGGAATATTTGTTCTAGTTCTGTGAAATATGCTGTCAGTATTTTAATAGGAATTGCATTATTCTATAATTTGCTTTGGATATTATGGACATTTTAATGATGTTAATTCTTCATATCCAGGAACATGGTATGTACTTCCACTTGTTTGTGTCTTCTTCTATTTATTTTTCCAATGTCCTATAGTTTTTAGAATATAGGTCTTTTACTCCTTGATAAGGTTTATTCCTAGGTATCTTATTTTTTGTCACAATGGTAAGTAGGTAGTTTTCTTAATTTCTTTTTCTGATAGTTCATTATTGGTGCATATGAATTTTATCAATTTCTGAATATTAATTTTGTATCCTGTTACTTTGCCAAATTTGTGTATAGACCTAGTACCATTTTTAGTGGCGTCTTTAGGGTTTTCTATATACAATATCATGTCATCTATAAATGATGACAGTTTTACTTTCTCCTTGCCAATTGAATGCCTTTTATTTCTTCTTCTTGTCTGATTGCTGTGGCTAGGACTTCCAGTGCCATGTTGAATAAGAGTGGTGAATGCAGACATCCCTGTCATGTTCCTGATCTTAAGGGAAACGCTTTTAGTTTTTGCCCATTGAGTATGATGTTGGCTGTAGATTTGTCATATATGGCCTTTATTATGTTGAGGTCTGATCCCTGTTCCCACTTTTATCATAAATGGGTGCTGGATTTTGTTGAGTGCTTTTTCTGTGTCTGTTGATGTGATCATGTGATTTTTATTCTTCATTTTGTTCATGTGATGTATAATATTTTTTGATTTATAAATATTGTACCAGCCTTACATCCCTAGAATAAACCCCATTTGGTCATGGTGTATGATCTTTTTAATGTATTGCTGCATCAGATTTGCTAATATTTTGTTGTGTATTTTAGTACCTATGTTCATCAGGGATATTGGCCTATAATTTTCTTTTGTTAGAGGTTATCTAGTTTTTAAATTAGCATAATGCTGGCCTCATGAAAAGAGCTTGAAAGTCTTCCTTCTTGATTTTTTTTTTATAGTTTGAGGAGGGTAGGTAGTAGTTCTTTGAATGTTTGGTAAAACTCACCTGTGAAGCTATCAGGTCTAGGACTTTTGTTTGCTAGTAGTTTTTTATTTTTTATTTTTTAGACTACTGCTTCAATTTAATTAGTTATCAGTCTATTCAGTTTTCTTATTCTTCCTAATTGAGTTTTGGAAGATTGTATGTTTCTAGGAATTTGTCCATTTTGTCCAGGTTGTCCAATTTGTTGGCCTATTGTTTTTATTTTTTTTTAAATATTTTTTTATTGATTTTTTACAGAGAGGAAGGTTAAGGGATAGAGAGTTAGAAACATTGATGAGAGAGAAGCATCGATCAGCTGCCTCCTGCACACCCCCAACCGGGGATGTGCCTGCAACCAAGGTACATGCCCTTGACCGGAATCGAACCTGGGACCCTTGAGTCAACAGGCCGACGCTCTATCCAGTGAGCCAAACCAGCTAGGGCGGCCTATTGTTTTTAATAATATTCTTTTACAATACTTTGTGTTTCTGTGATGTCAGTTATTACTTTGCCTTTTTCATTTTTGATTTATTTATCTGGGTCCTCTGTCTTTTTTTCTTGATGAGTCTGCCTAAAGGTTTATCTTTTCAAAGAACCAGCTCTTGGTTTCATTGACCTTTTGTATTATTATTAGTTTTTTAGTTTCTATGTCATTTGTTTCCACTCTGATCTTCATTATTTCACTAGTGGCCCAGTGCACGAAATTTGTACATGGTGGGGAGGGTGGTGTTCCTCAGCCCAGCCTGCACCCTCTCCAATCTGGGACCCATAGAAGGATGTCCTACTGCCGGTTTACAGGGATTGGGCCTAAGCCAGCAGTCAGACATCCCTCTCGTAATCTGGGACTCCTGGCTCCTAACTGCTCACCTGCCTGCCTGTATGACTGCCTCTAACCACTCTGCCTGCCAGCCTACTCACCTTCAACTACCCCTGCCGCCAGCCTGCTCACCCCCAAATGCCACCCTGCCAGCCTGATCACCCCCAACTGCCCCCTGTGCCAATGTGCTCACCCTCAACTGCCCTCCCT
>PVJC01041155.1:0-15476 GCA_004026665.1 Murina feae | reverse complement strand
AAAAAAAAAAAAAAAGAATATATGTATAGTTTTTAATGTTAATTACTACTTGGTAAAAATAAATTCACTAACATGATGTTAATTCTCACAAATTCCTGTTTTAAATATGACACATAAATAAAAATTTCATCTGCAATCAACTCCCCTGCATTCACTCAAGAATTATTTATTGAATATCTTTCGTTCTCTACTAGGTTTTGTTGGGTGAACAATGGTGAAGTCAGTGATAGTACCTGCTCTTTTGGAATATATATTTTAGGGGGATATGCGGACTATCCCTTCCGAAGATAAGTTAATCTATTACAAAATCACTTGACATGGTAACTTATATTACTAAAGGTACAAAGAAGAGACTATGATCAAGAATAAGAATGGGGGAACTTACTCCAGGTGGTTTGGCCAGAGCAGGTCTTCGTGGGGAGGTAGTTTTTAAAACAGACCTGATAGAGTGAATGAGCAGTGGGGTAATTGAGGAGAACATTCCATTCTGAGACAAGGTCTTATGCCGAGACCAGAAGGTGAGGATATGTTTAGGATATTCGAAGAACTGAAAGGTGGCTAGTGTGACCAGAAGGTGGAGATGGGAACACAGTATTTGTGGAGCCATATCCAGGGGCCAAAGAATGCGGGAACTGCAGGCTCTGATGCCAGTGTGCATTTTATTTCATTGTTATGGGAAGCCACGGAGGGATTTTAAGAAAAGTGTTTACACGATTCCATTTGCATTTTAAGACCACTTTTACTGCGGTGGAGAATAGATTGGAGAGGAGCAAGCATTGAAGTGACGAGACCTGGAAAGAAGTTCATTCCAACAATGTGGACGTAAGTTCAGGATAGACCTAACAAAGGTGAAGCAAAGAAACCAAAACCCAAAATTCCACTGGTGATAAAATCACCAGGACTTGGCGATGAATTGATAGCAGGGTGAGGAAAAGTGAGTATTCAAGGACAGCCTTAAATTTTTGGGCTTGTGTAACTGGATACACAGTGATATCATTTACTGAGATGGGGAAATACTGCAGGTAAGTCTATTAGCCTCAGTTTCCACATCTATAAAATAAAGATGATAATGTTTATAGGGTTTTTCTGAAGATTAAATAGTGTGCCATGTGAAACACATCATAGTGCTTGAAGTATTACGTGAATATTTGATATGATTATTAGATAGGGAATAGAAATAGACAATATTTTGTGCCTACAGCTGTATTTCTCAAGTATTTAAATATCTCCCTGAATTTATTATAGGGAATGATGGTGAGTTTAAAGTGAAATTAGAATATTGTTTGACCAAGAGGCACAACAATATTGAAATCTTGGCTTGGTCCAATAATCCTGCCTTCCTGTGAAGTCATCAAATTAAAATAACATCTTGCTTATATTTAGAATTTGGGCCCCACAACCCAATATTACTTAGACTGGACCATGAGGATAGCCTTTTATATACTACTAGAGGCCCAGTGCACAAAAATTTGTGTACTCGAGGGTCCCTCAGCCCAGCTCGTGCCCTCTCACAGCTTGGGACCCCTAGAGGGATCCAAGCAATCTGGCCTAAGCTGGCAGTCAGACATTCCTCTGGCAGCCCAGGAACCCTCAGGGGATGTCCACTTGCCAGGAGGAGAAGGCTTAAGCTGCAGTCAGACATCCTTAACACTGCCTAGGAGGCAGGAGAAACTCCCACCACCACCACTGTCCTGGCAGCCATCAGCCTGGCTTTTGGCTAAGCAGAGCTCCCCCTGTGGGAGCGCACTGACCACTGGGGGCACCTCCTGCATTGAGCAACTACCCTCTGGTGGTCAGTGTGTGTCATAGTGACCAGTCAATCCCAGTTGTTCTGCTGTTAGGGTCAATTTGCATATTACCTTTTTATTATATGGGACTAAGGGCCCCATATAATTGCATGAAATTCATGCAATGGGGGGGGGAGTTCCTCAGCCCAGCCGGCACCCTCTCACATATTGGGACCCCTCAGGGGATGTCCTACTGACGGCTTAGGCCTGATCCCTGATCCCCTTGGGGAGCGGACATAAGCAACAGTCTGGCCTCCCTTTGTGGGAGGTGACCAGGCTAATCAGGGGAAGCCACCAGCCCCATCACCCCGCTGCTGCAGCCACTGCCAGTCACCACAGCCACCAGGGTGTTTTCATCAACACGGACTCCAGTCCCTTCACCATGAAAAAAATGACAACTTTATTTAGACATTTTCAAGGTGTGTCTTTCATAGGATATGACATTTCTTTCTTTCTTTTTTTTATCCTCACCTGAGGATATGTTTCCATTGATTTTTAGAGAATGTGGAGGAGAAGGGAAAAACAGAGAGAAACATCAAAGTGAGAGGAACAATTTGATTGGTTGCCTCCTGCATATGCCCTGACATGGGTCCCGGCCAGGGAGAAGCCTGCAACCTAGGTACATGCCCTTGGTCAGAATTGAACCCAGACCCTGCAGTCAGCAAGCTGAGGCATTATGCACTGAGCCAAACTGGCTAGGGCAGGATATGACATTTCTTAGCCCTCCAGCAGTGGACCTTCATTTTTTTCTCCAGGAGTGTGGTGGAAAAACCCTAGATCATCTTTAGAGATTCTTATTACCCAAGTTACTGAGAATATTACCAGTGGCATACAAGGAGCTTAGCGAATGAGTGGTAAGAAAAGGCGTTTCCTCTATAATTTGCTCTGATCACTGCATCCACCCCTGCTCCTCCAATCCTAGCTCTACCTCTACCCAGGCCTGTAACCTCTGGCTGAGGCTACAGGCCTGGGCATGGGACCCCCTACCCAGGCCCCTGTGATCTCCGCCTCCACCCCTGCCCAGGTCCCTGTGATTGCTGGCTCCACCACGGCCCAAGATTTCAGCCTCTGGTCAAGGCTACAGGCCTGGGCAGGGGACCCCCAGACCTTGCAATCACTGGCTCTGCCCCTGCCTGGGCTTATAGTCTCTGCCTGAGGCTGCAGGCCTGGGCAGAAGACCTCCAAGCCCCTCTGATTGCTGGTTTCACAGAGCCAAGTCCTCTGCGTTTACCAGCTCTGATCCTGCCCCCTGCCATCACTGGCTCTGCCTTTGCCCCACTGGAAGCCTCTGGCCAAGGCTGCAGGCCTGGGCAGGTGACCCCCAGACCCCTGCAATTGCTAGCTCCGCCCATGCCCCACTGCAGCCTGTGGCCAAGGCTACCGGCCTAGGCAAGAGAACCCCAGACCCCTGCATTGCCGGCTCCACCCCTGCCCAGATCCCTGCAATCACAGGCTCCACACCTGCCCCTCCTATCACCGGCCCTGCCCCTGCCCAGGCCCTGAGGTCGCCATCTCTGCCCGTGCCCCACTGCAGCCTCTGGACAAGGTTACAGACTTGGGCAGGGGACCCCCAGGCTCCTCTGATCACCAGCTTTGCTCCTGCCCAGGCTTTGAGACCACCAACTCTGCCCCTGCTCCACTGTAGCCTCTGGCCTGGGCAGGGGACCCCCAGACCTCTGCTTTGCTGGCTTTGCTGGTTCCCAGACCCCTGCAATCACAGGCTCTGCCCCCTGCCCCCCCAATCGCTGGCTCTGTGGAGCCCAGGCCCCTGTGATCTCTGGCCTTGCCTCTGCCCAGGCCTGAGGCCTCTGGCCCAGGCCTTATGCCTGGGTAGGGCACCCTCATACTCTTCTGATCACCAGCTCTGCCCCTTATCTCTCCGGCTGATGGCCGTTTGCATCCTAGCCACATCTCCTTCAGGGTAGTGGTGCCTGCTCGGGTGCCTGGTCAGCCTTGGTGAGGGACTGAGGGCCATTTTTAGGCTGGCCATATCTCCCTCAGAAAGAGGGGGGGGGGTCCTGCTGGGTTTCTTGGCCAGCCTGGGTGAAGGACTGATAGCTGTTTGCAAGCTGGCCACAGCCCCAGCGACCCAAGCTCCCAGCGAGGCTGGCTGGAAGAAGGTATCTGGGGTTTATTTATCTTCTACAATTGAAACTTTGTTGCCTTGAGTGGAGGCCACAGCCTGCCGAGGCAGGCAGCTTCCTCCACTGCCAGAGCAAACAAGCCTTCTGTTTGCTCCACCTCTGTGGCTTCTATAATTAAAACTTTGTTGCTTTGAGCGGAGGCCACAGCTTGTCTAGGCAGGCAGCCGGAGCAATGAAGCCTCCTATTTGCTCTAGCTCTGTGGCTGCCAGCTGCCATCTTGGTTGGGTTAATTTGGATATAGTCCCTCTGATTGGCTGGTGGGTGTGACTTGGGATGTAGTGGAGTGACACAATTAGCATATTACTCTTTTATTAGATTAGATGTACAATTAGCATATTACTCTTTTATTAGATTAGATGTACAATTAGCATATTACTCTTTTATTAGATTAGATGTACAAGCTTCTAACCAAAGCTGACTTGTAACATCCTGTGACATCCTCCATCAAGTGGAGTTTGCATCCAAGCTTGGGTTGGTTGTATGGATAGGAGCCAACCTCAGTCCCTTGGAAAACTCCACCCATTGTAATGAAGAACAATCAAGTTCATGGACTCCCTTCAGGGTTAGCAAAAGGGCTGGAGTAAGGTGATGCAGAGAGGCAGAATTCCCGAGCTCCCTTCAGAAGTCAAAAGTTACGTGCAAATTAAAACTACAATGAGATATCACCTCACACCTATCAGAATGGCCACCATTAATAAATCAACAGACAACAAGTGCTGGGAGGATGTGGAGGAAAGGGAACCCTTGTGCACTCCTGGTAGGAATATAGACTGGTACAGATACTATGGAAAACAGTATGGAATTTCATCAAAAATAGAAAATTTGACCCAATGATCCCACTTCTGGGAATATATCCTAAGAATCCCAAAACACCAATCAGAAAGAATATATGCACCCCTAAGTTTATAGTAGCATTATTTACAATAGCCAGGATCTGGAAACAGACCAAGTGCTCATCAGTAGATGAGGGAATAAAAATGTTGTGATACATTTACACAATGGAATATTATGTGGCTGTAAAAGAGAAGGAGCTCTTACCCTTTGGGACAGCATGGAGGAACCTGGCATTATAATACTTATCAAAATAAGCCATCAGAGAAAGATAAATATCATATAATCTCACTGCTATGTGAAATATAATGAACAAAATATAGGTCCAGAGGCATGGATACGCGGAACAGACTGACAGGCTTCAGAGGTGAGGGAGGGTGCGGGGGGGTGGGGTGTAGCAAGAGATTAACCAAAGAACATATATGATAGTCCATGAACATAGGCAATAGTATGGTGAAGGCCTGTGGTGGGGGTGGGGGCTGGTTGGAGGGGGACAATGTGGGGGGGGGCAATGGGGGACATTTGTAATACTGTCAACAATAAAATAAATTCAACAATTCAGTCTTTAATTTCTAAATATTCTTTGGTGGCTATTTCTTAGCAGAATGTTCTCATTATGGAAGCAGTAGGTGCTTAACTTATTAAAAAATATAAATCAATACAAAAAAGTTACACTTTAAATCAACTTAGAACTTTTTTTCCCTCATGGTTCAAGCTAAAATGGATTCTTTTCACTCTCTGATCAATGTAATGCAGATTCTAAAACCAGACAACCATTGGGTCCGGAATGCCTATCTCTACCTGAGCCAATTAAGCAGATAGAGGCTTGAATCATATATGAACATTTATTCCAATAATCCTGGCAGTATGGAAGAACAGTAGGTCATCCAGGAAAATATACTCTGCAACCCCCCTCCACCACCATAAACTCGCTGCTTATATGGGGTAGAAGGACAAAGACTACAAAGGGAAGTAGGCAAAAAGAATAAAAATGGGTGTAATGGTTACAGGTCACAGACACTGCGGGCTGGGGGACGTTGCAAAGAGCTGGTACCTTCAGGTGCTCCATTATTTAGGCAACAAGGTTGTTAATCTTTCCACGATAATAAGGAGGATGGACTGCATTTCCCGGTTAACTCCCGGTTAGAATGTGCCTCCTTTTTTTTTAAAGGTGAGATTGAGAAGGCTAAAAAGGGCTAATTCCAATGTAACCCTGATATTTTGGGGCTAGCAATTGGAATCCATGCCAGCAAGCTCAATGTACATTATTGATAACCTATGATTAAGTCATTACCTCTTTCCCAGAAACTGGTCTTGCAGAACCTGACACAGAGGCCATAAAACTGTGAACAGTGCACTGCTCCGGAGGGAGGGTTATTAATGCTGGCACCAGGCCAGACCATCAGATATGCCCTGGAGACCCCCAACACCTGGGGGCCTTCTTGCAAGGCCCGCAAAAAGGACCAGAAGCATAATCCATATTTGCGGGACAAAGCCCACAGGAAGATGTAAAAAGAAGCCCCTGCATGTTTCGTTACTCAGATTTGGAAAGTTATTCCTGAGTCCGCGGGCGTATTAAACAGTGTCTCTTCTTTTCTTTAAAGTGTCACTTGGTTTTTCTTTGGTCTTCTGCAACAACATTTCCTTGTCCTTTTTTTTTTTTTAAATCTTTTCTTTTAAATGTATTTTTATTGATTTCAGAGAGGAAGAGAAAGGGAAATTGAGATAGAAACATCAGTGATGAGAGCGGATCATCGATTGGCTGCCTCCTGCACACCTCTGGGGATTAAACCCTGCAACCTGAGCATGTGCCCTTGACTGGAATCAAACGTGGCACTCTCCAGTCCGCAGGCCAATGCTCTAGCCACTGAGTCAAACCAGCTAGGGCAAGTGTGCCTTCTTTAATCAGGACAAAACAATCACAGTTAACAGGGCATTATTAATATTTTTATAACTATAACTAGTCCCCACTATCCTGTTTCTCCCTCCCGCCCCTAATGATTCTAAAATTATGATGGAATAATATGATGCACTAATTAAATTAATCACAGTGAAGACGGCCTCCTTTAGAGAAGAGCATAATGAGGCCCAAGGCATGGGAGGTCGGCAGACAATGCTGCCATGGCCGAGCCAGCCGGGTGGCCGCAGGTGTGCCTATCCGCTCAACAAGCACCGAGTGCCTATCCTTCAGGCCCATCACTCAGCAGTCCTGCGACTTCTAGTCTTCGTTTACATCACAGATTTCCAACCTTCTTCATCTCATGCTCTCATAAACTGATTACTAGAATTCGGTGGCCAGATTATACATTTCTTGCCAATCTGACAAAAAACAGGTGTGATTTTGGATGCATTCACACTATACAGCCATTGTGTTGTCTTTTTATTTCCTATTTTACAATATATAAAACAAAAAAGAGGTCAGTGCCCCTGACTAAATCGTCAGGTATTGCATGTTTTAAAAATTCTTGCAGCACACTGGTTGAAAATTGCTGGTTCACATCATAAAGGAAACTGAACAATATTATTCTGTTCTGTTAAAAGTGGGTGTATTATATTTTCAAAAAAATTAATCATGTTCAGTTTCATCAAATACAGCTGATTCTTGTCCAGCCAATGTAGTTCAGTGGTTGGGCATCGACCCATGAACCAAGAAGTCACTGGTACAATTCCAGTCAGGATATATACTAGTACCTAGAGTGCAAGCTTGATTCCCAGTAGGAAGCGTGCAAGAGGCAGCTGATCATAGATGCTTCTCTCTCTCTTTTTCCTTCTCCCTTCCTCTCTTTCTAAATATAAATAAAAACATATTTTAAAAAATACCACTAAATCTCTAAAATTTTGGGAAAAGAATAGGTAACTTTTCTTTTTTGGTATTTGTCAAATCACATCAATAAAAATGCTTATTTGTCACTCAGGGTAAAACTATAAAAGAAATAAGTAATTTTTTGCTACTGGCTCTGCATAACATGTCAGTTCCCAGTGAGGAAGACACTTTTTACTGTGGTGGCACACTCGTTATAATTTACTCAGTAGATTTCTGAAAATGTGCTTGTGTTTTAACAGTTACCTAATAGAAATAATATTTTAAATTAGCTACTTATCATATAGAGTACACATACCTAAAAATACACAAAGGTACACATACATGCACATACACACAGACACACATGCATACACATACATAGATATATACTAACTTGAAATCCCATCTTGTTACTCTAGGATGGTAGCTAGTCAAGAGAAGAAACCTGTTAACATTCTGTCAATTGCGGTCAGAGAGGTCTAAAGATGTTGGTCTCTCCTACTGTATAGTATGAGTTAATTAACTCAATGCTCACAATACTACTTAACCATCAGAAAGAATGAGATATCAATCAAATGTAGATAAGGGCAGAGAAAACAATATATGTGAACATATATTAAGCTATAGGAAATTTCTACTCTAAGAACCAATTAAAGCAAACTCAGTGAGACCTCTACTATTTTAATGAGTTTAGTTCATATTCATCTAACTTAAAATACATAGTAATAGTAATAATCCTAACTAATAAAAGCAAAATATTAAAATTAACCATTTCTTCGGGATGCTTAAGACATGTCCACCAGCCAATCAGAGTGGCTGTATGCAAATTAACCTAGCCAAGATGGTGAAGGCCGCAGCCCCCGGTGTGCAGCTTCTCCTGGGCTGCGGTCTCCGCCACCTTGGGAGCCTCCGTCCTGGAAAGGCATCCGGCGCCCTGAGCCGGCCGATGCCTTCCCAGGCGGAAGCCTTGGGGGGCAGGACCAGCTGGGCGACCACTGAGGCCCCCTCCTGGGAGGCCATGGGGTGGCCAGCGCCACCCTATTGCTTCCCAGGCTGATGGCCCGGAGGGTCAGTAGGAGCTGTGGCCAGCCTGAAAACTGCCCTCAGACCCTCACCCAGGCTTGCCACACCCCCTGGGGTGAGGGTTTCCACTGGGAAGCTTGGCCAGCCTGCAAACAGACATTGGCCCCTCACCCAGGCTGGCCAGGCACATCAGCAGGTGGACATCCCCAGAGGGGTCCCAAACTGTGAGAGGGCACAGGCTGGGCTGAGGGACCACCCCCCCACCCAGTGCACAAATTTTTGTGCTCCGGGCCCCTAGTTAATTATAATAGTTACCATGGTATAAGTATATAATAAACTGTAACTCATTCTAGATTCCATCTGCTCTAGTGAAAAATTCAGTAGAACATAGATTGATTACAGATTCCTTTAGATTGCAGACATGTTTATTATAACCAACAAATTTGTCCCAGATGACTGAGATCATCTCATTATTTAAGAATTAGTATATAATATATATTGTACTGGATATGTTTATATAAACACCATGTATGATTTAAAGAATTTGAACATAATAAAACATAACCCTTGAATATTTTATGAAAAACAATTGAGTTTTCCTTGCTATTTCCTGAAACATTCTAATTGCTTCAGGCCACTCTTTCAAACACCAATTATCTATAACGACGCAGCATCAAAAGTTCTGAACTGATCTTGTATCAATAAATGGGTCTTTCTGTGTTTTGGGCATCCTGGTCCCATATCCTAGACCTTAATGATGATTCTCTTACTCAGCCTTTGGTATGACAATGATATTTTTGATTCCCTTGGAATTTCCCAAGTTCATTTTCCAGTTGTCTTGGAGTTCTGCAACAGCTTTCTCCTCATGGTAGAACAGCTGAAATCTAGTAGTTTCATACTCCCCAAAACAAACAAAACAGAAAATCAGCATTATAGGTTACATTAAATGTAATCTTTAAAGTGTAAAATCTGTAAAGTGTAATCTTTAAAGTGTAAACCAGAAACACAATTTCCACCCAATGAAGCAGCAGGGAATACATTCTAATGACTGCATTTACAGAAGAAACCAGCAATCCCTGGAAAAGAAACTGCATGCTAATTCACTAGGTAACTGAGAATACCAGGATGATAGAGTTCCCTTATAGTGCACTGAATATAAAATCAAATAAACAAAACCACCAAAAAAGTGTGCTAGCAGTCAAACAAAGCCTGTCTTCTTTGTAATGAACCATATAATTATCAAAAAAGGCTAATTTAGTAAAGATAAAACAGAAACCTTCTAAGGAAAATCTTTACGGTGTTGAAGTCTCATTAAGTTTTGTTAAAATAATAATGCAATGAAGAGGAAGCAGAAAAACAAGTGTTTCTGCCTCTCAGGAGGAAAATACAGAATGTGCTGACAGTGGATGAGATGTTTTGCTTGGATGGGATAAAAGCAACAAAAAACAGTAACTGAGACAATCCGCCAGCATTCCAATTGTTGACTACCAATTCCATCTAATCTAATAAAAGGGGTAATGACGACGGAAAACATTCTGAAATGGGTCATCCGTCTTCTCTGCCGTATAAAATGCATGGTATTTATCTTTTTTTAATCAAAGGTGAATTTGAGGCATTTATTTTCAGACTGAGGAACATTTTCAAAATGTTCTCATTTAATAGTTTCATCTCATAGAAAAAATAAAAAAAATTAAATGAGCATGCAGGCAAGCTAGTTAGCTGGCCATCTAGGTGCTGTTTCAGCATTTGTGCAGAAATAATGCCACTAGCCAGCCTAACAGAGTGGCCTTCTTTGAATTGTACCCCTTTGAGTGACAGTGGCAATGTATGAGTGAAATGTGTTCTAAAAACCTTTAAAAGTATATAGTTTTTTTAAAAAGTGCATTCATCATTACATCAGCAATCTGTCGAGTCAACTGAGAATCTTGTGTGTAATGAGATTTGCAACGTTGGCTTTTCATGTAGACTTGCAATGTGAATGAATACATCAGCAAAGATGGGATGCTCTTCCTGGCTTCCAAACAAACACGAGATGTGAAGGAAAATGACGTCACTGTAATTATTTAGGCCTGCTCCTGCAATAGTTTGAAAAAGCACCCTGCAAACTCAAATCTAATTTCCTCACCCTTCTACTGAAATCCTTTCTTAAAATGGAAGGGTTTTCACTAAGAGGGCAGGAGGTCAGCGGGGCTTCAGTAATAGGAGATCAGGAAGAGGGTTTGGGGCTGGAGGAGAGAGTGAAAAAGTCGGCTAGAGGCTGGGTGCTGTGGACTCTTTGGATTTTCACCCATAAAGGGCTCTGAGGAGCCTCCTGTTTAGCTCTTGAATTGGATAGTTTTTAATTGCCAGTAAAAAATGAAATGCTTTTAAAATTACCTTTGTCTGTTGAATTGAGCCCTCTTCCATCATAACTCTATCCAGAACTGAGATATCTGAAGGATTCATTTGGGCATTCTCTGTCATGGAGCTGTCACCTGGAACCCATGATCTAGAGCTGCTTCCAAAAATAATAAGTTTGTATACCCTTTGACTTGTCTGATAAGTCATATAGATAAAATGCTAATATTTAAAAGAAATCACTGACATTGTCATATTAAAACAGAAAAAAATAAGTTTGAAATATGAGTAAAGAATAAATAATATTATTTTTTCTGTAATAGTCTTAAAGTATTAAGTGCCTCAAAACTACATTTAATCAAATATGAAAGAGCATTTTATTGGTAACATAACATAATATTTTTATTTATTAAACACCAGAGGCCCAGTGCACAAAAATTTGTGCCCTCAGGGAGGTCCCTCAGCCCAGCCTGTACCCTCTTGCAGTCTGGGACCATTGGGGAACATCCATCTGCTGGCTTAGACCAGCTTCCTCGGGGATCAGTCCTAAACTGGCAGTCAGACATCCCTCTGGCAGCCCAGAAGCCCTCGGGGGATGTCCACTTGCCAGCAGAGAGCAGGCCTAAGCTGCAGTCGGGCATCCTTAGCTCTGCTGAGGAGGAAGGATAGGCTTCCACCACCACCACTGTGCTGGCAGCCATCAGCCTGGCTTGTGGCTGAGTAGAGCTCCCCCTGTGGGAGTGCACTGACCACCAGGGGGCAGCTCCTGCATTGAGCGTCTGCCCCCTGGTGGTCATTGTATGTCATAGTGACCAGTCGTTTCCAGTCATTCTGCTGTGTCAATTTGCATATTACCCTTTTATTATATAGGATGTTTATTGAGTACATATTATGTGCCAGCTGGAAATGCTCAAAAACATTGGCAGTTAACATGAGACAGCAATCCCTTCTTTCAAACCACTTATATTCTACTGGAAAATGATAATTAATTAACAGGATAAAAATAAAATATTAGTGTTTTAGATAATAAAGTGATGAAAAAATGAAGCAGCAAATGCAATGACTCTGAGGCAGGAGTCTTCCCTGTATGTGCAAGAAACAGCTAACAAGGTCAGTGTTGCCCATTTGGAGTAAGAAAAGGGAAAAGTAGGAAATTAGGTCAGACTGAAAAAGTGGAGGATGGGGCTTGCAAATTATATAGGGCTTGGTATGTCATTGTAAGTTTGCTTCTTACCTTGAAGGTTTTGAGTAGAAGAGTAACATATCTTAAAACAATTCTTACTGCTGTGTTCAGAACAAACTGAAGGGGAGAAAGTGAAGAAATAGGAAAACTATTTAAGATAGATTTATTTATTTATTTATTTATTTATTTATTTATTTATTTTAAAAAGATGCATTTAAAATAAGCCAGGTGAAATATGAGAGCATTCGGACCATGGTGGTAACAGCATGAAAGGGGGTGTGGAAAGTATTTAGTTTCTGAATATATTTTGAAGATAGAATCAACAGGATTTGATGGCAGTTTGTTTTGGGGGCTTATACAAAAAGAATAATCAAGAATGACACCAAAACACTTAGCCTGAGGAACAGGAAGACTGAAGTTGCCATTAACTGAAATGTAAAGAATATGAGAGAATCCAACTTTAGGGGCAGAGAAAGAGAGAGGGAGGGAGAAGAAGAATAGAGCAGAATTTGAAGCTAAATTTGTCTGATTCCAAAGCTTGTATTCTTAACTACAATAAGTCAGTGCACCAGTTTTCATTCATTGGACAGATACTAGTATAATGTTGCAAGGCTTACGGTTTACATATTTTTCCTTATTGAATTTTTTCAAGAAGCCTATGATGGTGAAAATAACAATAAAGCAAACACTTACATAATGCTTACAGTGTGTCCTGAACTCTATATGCCCCCCCCCCCCCCACACACACACACTCATATGTTCCTTACAACAATCACAAGAGATACATAGTTCCCAAACTGTTGTTTTTTCATCCAGGAAGAAATGCAGGGCAGAAGACTTGTCCCCTCCTGGAGTTCACATGTTAACAGCTGGCCTCTTAGTCCCTGTGCCTTCCACAGCAGTTTGGTCAGTGGGTTATTGAGAATGGTGCCATTCAACTTGTGGTGGGAGAGGGGCCAGGAATAATAATAAAAGCAGCTAAAGTAATCTGTGTGTGTGTGTGTGTGTGTGTGTTTAGTTTTACTCTATTAACTTCCTTGGGCTGCCAAAACAAAGTTTCACAGACTGAGTGGTGTAAGCAATCGAAATTTGTTTCTTACAATTCTGGAGGCTAGAAATGCAAGGTCAGTTTCAGCAGGGTTGGTTTCTTTGAGGCCTCTCTGGTGGCTTGTAGATGACCACCTACATATGGCATTCCATCTGTGTGTATGCCTGTGTCCTAATATCTTCTTACAAGAATCCTGGTCATTTTAGATTAGGGCCTACTCTAATGACCTCATTTCAAATTAATTTCCTCTTTAAAGATCCTCTGTTCAATACAGTCACATTCTAAGATACTGGAGGTTAGGATTTTAGCATGTGAATTCCGTGGCAGCAGTCATTCATCTGACTTCAATATATGAATGCAGTTCATAACTGTTACTTTAGTATTGTTACTTAAAATTCCCTTAATGCAGAAGTTGGAAAATCTTTTTTCCACTAACATTAAAGGTAAACTCTAAAGTTATGTCAACTGTGTAATGAATACACAGAGCCAGCAGTGTGATAGCATCTGCTCTTTTATACTACTAGACTTTCCTTCTCCACTTGCACTGTGTGTGTCTTTGACAAGGGAAAAAAAGCAAATAACAACAGCCTCTGGTTCACTCTTGGGTACTGCAGTAGAGAGAGTAGTGAGTAAAGCTAATCCAAGAGATAATCAATTAGTTCCGTTACTAATTCTAGAAAATTTTTACCATCTACCTTCTACTACAAGATGTTAGAGAGAAATATGCTTTTGAAGCTCTTGAATTTTTAAAGCTAAGACTCATTTAAGTTGACAGACATATATAAATATTGAAGTATTATGTGTTTAACTTGTTTCATAATATTTTTAAGTTGATTGGATACTTCAATTTTGTTAATAGGAAAGATTTGAGAATTATTCAAATGCCGACTGATGAAAAGGTGCTGCATAATTCTATTTAAAATCTGTATGCCAGGAGAAAAAAGATGGTGACGAGCAAGAAGGTAGGGAGGGAGAGTGTGTGAGAGAGTGAGGGAGCGATAGAGGAGTGTGTGAACATGTGTGAGTGCGCACGCACACTAGGGACAATTAGATCCTGCAAGTCTTCCAAGGGGCTGCCAAACCGAGCAGTCTTAAACAGTGAAATCCCACAGCCTCTGCAGACACTCTGGGAGTGGCTAGTGTGGGCACAGAGACCACGCCATCGTGAAAAACAGAGCTGCTTGAGACTAGGATCCTAGCCTCACCACCACCTAATCTGGTCTCAGATGCAAACCAGGGCCCCGCAGCCACTCGGGACAAAGACCTGCAACCACAGCTGCAGATCCATAGACACCAAGAATCCAGACAACCTGGCCACAGATTTCTGTGAGTCACAGAGCTCATCCCCCTCCCTGCAGGCTCACTGCAGAGCCATAGGAACTGCTGGACCCGCCCTGCACAAGCAGGCCTCCTGCCCACACAGGGCAGCTCTGGTTCTGCTGCCTGAATTTGAGCCTGGGGGTGTGGACACTGGGAATATGTTTCAAGCAGAGAACACTCTTGTGACCAGACCCCACACCCACCCAAGGTGGCAGAGCCAACTGACTTTGATTCTGGGCAAGTGCACATGGAAGTCTGTTTTCTGTAGCACAGTAGTGGACCTCCTGCCAACACAGGGAAGCTGTGCAACCCAGGCCCCAAGCAGACCAGGACCCTGATTCTCTGCATGAGAGGCAGCACTGAGCACCAGTGACTTGACTCTGTTTCTCATCGTGCACACCTGGAATCCTTGATTCCCAGTGAATGCACACCAAGAGCCAGTGACTCCAATGCTCAGCACATTCGCACAAAGGGACCCTGATTCTCAGCACAAGGCTGCACCAGGCAACAGACACTCTGATACTTGATTCTCGGCCTGAGCACAGGGGGACTCCTGGCATGTGCTAGGGGATTCTAAGTTTCAGCACACAGAATGGGATCTCTTTTTCAGTGTGGTGCAGGTGTGGTTTCTGATACTAGGTGTGTGCATGAAGCTGCACTGAGCACCAGTGACTCTGATCCTGGAAGAGTGTGGCTCCCACCAAGCCCTGGCAGCCACAATCTTGGTATTGGAGCTCTTCAGTGACACTTGAGTGGTGTGAAGCTACCACTGCACATGGCCCAGCCTCCCCCCCCCCCCCAACTTGGCATTTGAACCTTCTGGTGATAGTTAGAAGGGGGAGACAATGAAACAATACCCAAAGGAAAGAAAAAGAGGAATCACCAAGAAAGGAAATAAGTGAAATGGAAGCATGTAACATGACTAAAAAATAATTCAGAGTAATGGTCGTACAGTTTATACACCAGATGGACAAGAAAATCAACAACCTATGCAAAAAT
>PVJC01041154.1:0-15481 GCA_004026665.1 Murina feae | reverse complement strand
GGGGCCAATGGGCGGGTGGCGGGTGGTGTATGGGGGGTAGGCGGGGCAAGATGGACGGGTGGCAGGCCGCAGGTTGGGCGGGTACAAGCCAGGCTGAGGGACCCCTGAATGCACAATATATTGTGCACCGGGTTCCTAGTGTGTGTGTACACACAGTGACCATTTCCTTACATAAATACTTGTTCAATTTCCTGTTTATTTCCTCAGAAGCAATCTTAGAAGTGAAACTGCTGGTCAAAGAGTAACTTTGCTAAAACATAGATATGATCCATACCTCAATTTTATGTCCTTTATTTTACCTTCTAAATAAACCTAAGAGATAAAATTGAAATGACAAAATTATTATTTCCATTTGATCAAGAAGGAAACTGAGAGCCAGATATTAGGAGGATTTACCCAAGCCTCATAGCTACCGGCTGAGACTAGACCTAGTACCATGCAGCGTGTTATGGGAAAGTTCAAAATCCCAGGCCAACTCCTCAGCTGAATTTCTTTGGCAAGTCATGTGGCCTCTCTAAGCCACAGAATTTTTACCTTAAAATAGAGAAAATACCACCTATTTCACAGACCTGTGGTGCAAATATGTAAATAATCTGGCATAATTTCCAGGGCCTTGTAAGGTACTCAATAAATATTATTTCACTGGCCCCTTTAATTTACCTCTGCAGCCAAATCTTGTTCAACTGCCCTCTCCCTGATCTGGGCTACATTATTTGAGCTTGTTTTACAATTAACTATCTGCCTCCTCTCCTGGAATAAGCTGAGTTGTATCCATCCTTACACCTGCCAATACTGGACCTATAGTAAATCCTTAGGGCATATTATTCATTTCAATAAATGTTTAGTGAGCATTTGCCATGTGCCAGACTATCAATGTAAATGTTATATTATCGGTCTTCATTTTTCTGACGCAGCTAGATTCCTGGAATTAGAAGGGATTTTGAAATGGCAGCTTTATCGTAACAAAAGGCCTAGCTCCTGGTCCAGCTTTCCCAGTAACTCAATGTAAGTGTATGAACTTGGGTAAGTCACTTGAACTCTGAGCTTCAGTGTCCTCATCTATGATATGATGATATTACCTACCTTGCAAGGCTGAACAATGTTAGAGGGAGTAAAGAAGCATCTCCAGCCTGGCTGATGTTGCTCAGTGCTTGAGCATCAACCTAGGAACCAGGAAGTCACAGTTCAATTCTCGGTCAGAGCACATGCCCAGGTTGTGGGCTCCATCCTCTGTATGGGGCCTGCAGGAGGCAGCCGATCAATGATTCTCTCTCATCACTGATATTTCTATCTCTCTCCCTTTCCTTTCCTCTCTGAAATCAATAAAAACATATTTAAAAAGAAGCATTCCCAGCGCCCTGAGCATCTCTATCCTAGCACTTGCCACACTGTTTATGTGCACACAGCATAGCTTTCCCAGTAGGTAGTGTGAGATAAGGAAGAGACAGGGGGCAGAGAGGTTCAGTTGGAAGGCACGTTCAGACGTAAGCCCCCAAGGGGATCTTTTCAAGATGGGGCGACCCAGACACTTAGAAGAGAGGTAAAAAGCATCCTAGAGAGCAGCTGCCCGAGGCAGATTGAAGCAAAGAGGTCACTGCACATGGCACATGCAGAACCACACTTGTGAGATAAGGATCAAACACATCTTCTCTCTCTTTTGTGACAGTTACATAAATGACAGAGCCTGGTAGCTCACTGTCTCCGTGACAAGCAATATAGATGAAGGCCCAGAGACCATCTGGGAAGTCATCCCTGGTTCCTGGCTAGAGAACGAAGAAAATGGCTCCTCGAAGAGTTGGTGTAAGAAACAAATAATGTGTTCAGTCTGATAGGCAGCAGAAATAAGCATCTAAGAAGCCAACTTCAGCCAAGAAAGGGGGAGGGGAGGGGAGGGGAAGGGAGAGGAGAAGAGGGCCCTAAAATCCAGCAAGAGGAGATCAATTCAATACATGCGTGAATAGATGAACTCTCCTGATGGAAAAAGCATACAACTGAGTCAGGAGACCTGGATTGAGCCTTTGCTCTCTCAGCAGTTGTGTAACCTTAGGCAGATCACACCCTGGGCCTCAGTTACCTCATCTATAAAATGAGTTAATAAAACGACTCCCTGGCAAACTGTTGTAAGAATTAAAACAAGTCTATGGGAGAGTGCTTTATAAAAATCCTTTATCTTTTTTTTTTTTCTTTTTTTTTTGTCTGTGTGCTTCATGTTTTCTTATCTCAGGTCATCCTGGGTAGTGGAAATAGCCTGGGGTTCTAAACCAAACAAACTAGATTCAGTTTCCGTGTCTATCATTTATTATCTGTGAGATCTTGGCAAGAAATTTCACATGACTAAGACACAGTTTCCTCATTTGTTAAAGCATTATTGGGAAGACTGTAGTCAATGTTGGAAAAGCATATAGATAGTATATGACCTATAAGAGGTGCTCCTATTGGGAACTTTCATCAATGAGGAATGAAGAGGGGGTTGGGCATATGTGGGCCTCACCCTAGTATATGCAACCTCCTCCCTAAAGCCATACTCTACTAATTTTTCTAATTCAACCTTTCTTTAGGTCCTTCCCCACTGACAACTCATCACCACCACCCAGCACACCTGGTAGCTCATTGTTCCCCCCAGAAACAGCTACCATTTTTTGAGCACCTGCTAAATTAAATGCCAGGTATTTTCAATACATTCTATCTTGCATAAATAGAAGCTTGAAAAATATTCACTTCCTTCTTTCCCATGGCGGGAGACCGCCATGGGTGTGGTCACTGACAGAATGTGGGCACACTTGTATAATAACATAGTGACCTCTCTCTTTTGTACGGTGCTTTATAGTTTATGAAAGTTCTTTCCCCCCACATTATCATATATGATTTTCACAACAATTCTTGGGGGTAGATAAGGAAATTGAGGCAGCAGTACAACCACAGCTCAATTACTCATTCAATCAACATTCACTGAGCACGTGTTGTGAGCCAGGCCCTGTGCTGCACTCTGGGGAGGTGAGGAGGAACCGTAAGGAGTTCAGGCTTAGATGGGAAACCTTTTTAAACATCCTATAGGTTACTGATGCCTCCTTTTATATCATAATCCTTAAGAAAATGAAAATGAAAATTTATTTCTTGGGCTAGAGATCATTTTTTAATTTTGCCTTCTCTCATACTGGTTCCTCTGATAGGAACACACTTTATTCTGCTACAGGCTAAATCCTTCATGATGAGAAAGTCACCCTCGACCCATCCTCCTCTAACAAAATGTCTCTCCTCCTGCTAACACAGCGCCAGGGTTTCCATTACCACAGACAGGGCTTTACAGGGACTTCCATTGTTTTCTACCCGCTATAGGCACAGAACAGGTGGGCATCCACCTGTACACACACACACACACACACACACACACACACCCCTAATTTCATTTACTATCCCCCACCCTTTTCCATTTGGATTCTGAGAAACTGGATGGAGGGCCCTGTCTTCCTCCCATCTCCCTCCACATTTCTAATAGCTTCCAGAGGCTGCTTCCCTGCCCTCCTTAAAGTCTCTTCTCACACTTGGACTCCAAAATAGTCAGCCTGTGGATGTATTTTTCTGTCCATGGTTCTCTTGGTCTTGTCCCCGATCACAGGTGGCAGTGTAATGGGGTCCAGTGTCTGGTTCCTCTTCCCAACCTTTGAGGAGCTAAGACACTGCTAGAGCCCTCCGTTCCCATGGACTCCGCTCTGGTCTCCCATCACTGTCATACCTCCTCCCCAGCCGGACCCAGCGCACCCACCACCCTAAACTCTCCGAGTTCCCTGACAGTTCCTCCACGCAGCCACCAGACCCCGGCTCTACTGCAGTGCTTCTCCAGCCCTCACCTCTGACCAGAGCTCAGGTATCCACTCCCCAAATCCAAGGCCCCTACCCTCTCCCTCCATCAGCCCCCCACCCTTTCCTCTGCAGGCCGGGTAGAACAGCCCGAGGTCTCAGCTCCCCATTCTTCCAGGCTTCCCACCCTCAAGCCCCCACTCAGGTTCCCCGCCGTGCCTGCACCCAGCTGAGCACGTTCCCCAGCTCCCAGCTCTCCATACTCACATCACCTGTCCCCTGCCCAGGGCCCCCTCCCCTCAGCACCTCTCCCCTCTCCAGCTCAAAGCGACCCCCGCTGGCCAGGCCCCTCCCTTAGGGGCTCACCGCCACGCCTCCCCTGGCCCAGGCGCCTCTCGACCCTCCGGCTTTGGTACCCCCTCACCGCCCCTCTGCCCCCCTCTGCTCGCACCGCACCCCTCGGCTCTCCCTCCTCACACCTCCCCGCCCCCAACGCCCTCCGTTTCCCCTCCTGCGCTCCCGTGGCCGTTCACCATTTCCCCTAGCCCCTGCGCCCCCTTTCTTGTTCCTGCACTCCTGCTGCACCCCCCGCCATCGGGGCTCCCCTGGCCCTCACGGTCCGGGTAGACCCTCTCGCAGCGCCCCCTCCTCAGGCTACGCGCCCCTTCACTGCGGCGGTGCCCCTTTCTTGGGGCCTCCCCCACCCCCTTCTCCTCGGCGTCCCCTCCGCTGCCCAGAGCTTCTCAGCGCCCCGCGTCGAGGAGCGGTCCCTGGTCCTCTCGGGCGGGGCGCCGGGGCCGCGCCCCTTACCTGGGACTCCGGGTGCAGGAGAGCAGTTTGCTCCCCAAAAGCTCGGCGCGACGGCCGAGCCGGCAGCGGGCAGCGGAGGGCGCAGCGGGTCCGCGGAGCAGGGCGCTGCAGGTCGGAGCGGCTCTGGTCAGGTGCCCACCACCCGGACTTGGGGCTGAGGCTCCGGCTGCAGCTACGGCCCCGTCCAGGCCCTACCCCCGCCCCGCCCAGGGGCGGGGTTCATGTTAGCACCGCCCCGTTCCTGCTGCCCACAGGTGTCCATGGATCTGGGGGGGGGGGGGGCTCTGAGCTCCCTAATACCAGGGTGGCTATCGTGACTTATTTTTTTCATTTATTGATTAGAGAGAGGGAGAAGGAGGAGGAGAGAGAAACACCGGTTTGTTGTTACACTCACTTATGCACCCATTGGTTGCCTCTTGCATGTGGCGGGACCCACAACCTTGGTGTGAAGGGAGATGCTCTAACCAACGGAGGGACCCGACCAGGGCTATATGCGAGTTATCTTAATGCTCACGCCTCGCTCCACAAACTGAACTTCATTGGTGATCAGAGAGCTTTGATGAGGAAGTAGATGATGATGGGTACCGAGATTTGCCATTTCCAAAGCACTTCCTGCCCTCACATCACTTCATCCTCACAGAAGCCTAGGGAGAGAGACGCGGACTGCTGACTACAAGAGGAAACTAAGCAGATATCTTGGCATTGCCCTCTACCCTATGCCCTACATCCCATCAGTCTGTAACACCTCCTTAATATATTCTACCAATCCCTTCCCTCTCTCTCTGTCTCCACTGATCTCTCTCTGCTTCAGGCCTCCTCGCTTCTTGCCTGGATTAAGTGCAACCGCTTCCTAATGAGTTTCCCTGCTTCCACTCTGCAATCCATCCTCTGCACCAGCAGCCTGAATGATCACTCTAAATGTCACCCTATTGCCATCAGCCTTGTTAGACAAAACACAGAAACAACAACAAAACCTCCAGGGGCTCCCCATTATCAGCAGCAGCGTAGAGTGAGAAAGGTGTTCTGTCCTGGTCATTAGGAAGTCTCAACTCCACTAGAGAAGGCAGGTATGTGAGGTAATTAGCACCGTATCCTCCCACTCTGACCTGGACTTCAAGTCTTCCTGAAGTCACCAAGCGAGCTGCCAGCTTTGGTTTAGAATCGTTGTCCTTTCCCACACTCTCCCCCATCCCAAATCTTAGAGGTCTGAGTCAGTTACCAGAACCATTTCCCCCTCAGGTTCCATTATGACCCTATCTACAATTTGTCTCTCCAATTTAGGGAACCACCCAATTGAACGCCCCTCTGATGACTTCTCTGTCAGACTCATTCTTACACTGTTCTGAGTTTCTCTCCCCAGCTTCCACTCACCTTCCCACTGTCCATCTCCTGGCACCCCTTTCTACTGTGCCCCCTAGAATCCTGTCCCTTTGTCAACAAACTCCTACACCCCCTACTTCTTCAGAGAGTAATCAGATTAGTTTTTTGCCTTTATCGAAGTTTGGCCCTCCTCCCGGACTTCTCTTGCAGCCCTCTACAAGAAGGCTTCTCACCTTTCCACTCCCCTCACATCCTAGGACCAGGGGGCAGGGGCAGCACTGTCACTTCCATGCTTATACAAAAGTTCCTTCCCCTTCGCTCACCTTCTACCATTCCTCATCACTGATCCCCAATTGCTTCTCATGCATTGACAATTTCAGCCCCTGGCTCCTGGTCATCCTCATTAGCCCCTGTCCTGCCATCCTCCTGGTGACTTCAGTAGCCATGTGGCTTCCTGATCCCTCAGTCCTTGGTCTCCTCTTCACATCACCTCGGCTACTGGTTCCCCTGGTCACACTCTGATCTATATAATCACCCAGAACTAGTGTCTCTGTGGTCTTAAGATCAAATATTGTATGCTGCCTGCTCTCTCACTCCCTTTCTCCCAAAAAACTCTAGTTTCCTCATTTCAAAATGGGTGTGATGATAATGATTATTCATTCTTCACGGACATAATGAGCCAACAATATAAAACCATCCTTTTACAGTTGCAAAACAATATGAGAACAGATGGTATTGTGTTTATGTACCCTCGGGTCTTCTGATTACTTTCTCCTTCTCCTTCCCCTGAAAGGCCATCTAGTGAAATGGAAAGAGCACAGACTTGCAACCAGACAGATTTGGTTCCACCACTTGCTTGCTGTGTGATCTTATGTAAATTACCTACTTTGTCTGACACAGGCACCTCATTCTCATTTGTAGAAATAGCAATAGTGAGAGCTAGCTCCCAGGGTCGTTCACAATGAAGATCAAGTAAGAAAATGAGATAGTGACTGGCAGGCACTTGACAAAGTGCCAAGGACATAGTAAGAACTCAGTAAATCGGAAACACTATCATTATTACAACAGAAAAAGTGCTATTTCTAACCACAACTCCCTTCTAAGAAGGATAGACCCTAACGCACAGGTCCTTTGTCCTACTTGGGGCCTTGAGGAGTGTGAATATGTTAAGTGTGGGAAGAGAAGGCAGGGACACTAAATTGCTCTGTGTAAAGAAAAAAAAGGGAGGACAATTTGAAATTCACTCAGCAAAATGGGAAGGAGAGGTAATAAAGAGCCTGCACAATGGGAGATGGACTGGAGTTTTCAATATAAAAGGAACAGGAAGACCAAAGAGAAAGCTGATCCAGTGAGGTCAAGAGATCATAAGCCCTAGCTGGTTTGGCTCAGTAGATAGGGCGTCGGCCTGCGGACCAAAGAGTCCTGGGTTTGATTCCAGTCAAAGGTGGTCAAGGGTATGTACCTTGGTTGCAAGCTCCTCCTGACCCTGGCCCTGGTCAGGGCTCATGCGGGAGGCTGCCAATCAATGTGTTTCTGTCTTTCCCTCTCTTTTCCACTCTCCCTAAAAATAAATGGGAAGAAAATATCCCCGGGTGAGGATTAACAACAACAAAAGAAATCATGAGATCTGAGCTGGGAAATGCAGTGGGGCATGAAAGAATGAAAAGGACAAGATTTGGTGAGTGATTGGCTTTACATTGGGGAGAAAAGAAATTGTGGCAACTAGGAGAGCACTCTGACTTGGGTGGTGCCATTCCCTGTGAAAAGGGGAACAGAAGACAGCTCTGGGGGTCCAGAAGGGTACAAGAAGTCTATTTGTCTATTTAGCTTTCTCATGGAGCTTGCTAAGGGAAGCCAATAAGTCGCGCGCACACCCCCGCCCCCCAAACCTTTTGCAAAGGCTTAGTCTCATACTCCCCCTTGTGCTCTAAATAGGAATTGCATACTCTCAGAACTGACCAGTAGCCAGAGTGCTGAAATCAGCAAAGCATGAAAGAAAGGAAACTAAGATTCCACTGTATTTATACAGCACATTGTTTATCCATTCACCCATTGACACATACTTGAGTTGCTTTTACCTTGGCTTTTGTGAAAAAATGCTTCTATAAACATGGGTGTGCAAATATCTACTTGAGTTTGTGCATTCAATTCTTTGGGATATATACTCAGAAATGGAATTGGTGGTCAATTGGTAATTATTTAACTACTTGAGGAATCTTGGAAAATCACTTTTGGAAAATGAAGATCTTGATACCAACTTACTGGGTATCAATTTCTATGCTCATGTATCTCTTGTGAAGTCTTTATGTTTTACAGCCTGAAAACTCTGTTCTGAGGTAAACCTTGAAATATAAAGAAGGTAACAAAGTGCAGTGGGAAAAGCATGTGTTTGGAGTAAGACAGGGGTGGTTAGAATCCAGCATTTAGTCTAGATCCTGAGGGCAAGCCACTCATGTCCAAAATTTCCTTTTCCATAAAATGAGGCTAATATTACCTATTCCACAGGACCACAGATGGAATATAAAGAGAACAGATGAAAAGAACCTACCACAGAGTGGGACAATTCACTTAAAAGCACAGTGTTTTGGGATCTTGATGAACGGAACAGAGGAATAGCCC
The DNA here is from genome assembly GCA_004026665.1 of Murina feae. Lineage (NCBI taxonomy): Eukaryota > Metazoa > Chordata > Mammalia > Chiroptera > Vespertilionidae > Murina > Murina feae. Next base: position 6,934 of record PVJC01041154.1, on the reverse strand, counting down.
CCTGGCCTAGAGGAGCATGGCTGCCTAGTGACAGCCACAGATGTACAAATAGGTAACTACAGTATGTGGTGAGGAGCCAAGATAGATGTATTGGGGGAGGACCATTTTATCCTCACGAGAAAGGTCAGGAAGGACTCTGGAAGAGGTAACACAAAATGTGAAGGATGAATAAAAAGAAAAAAAAAATGTGAAGGATGTTTTACCCAGTCAGCGTGGCTCAATGGTTGAGTGTCAACCTATGAACCAAGAGATCACGGTTCAGTTCTGGGCACATGCCTGGGATACAGGCTCGATCCCCAATGTGGGGTGTGCAGGAGGCAGCTGATCCAATGATTCTCTCTCATCATTGATATTTCTCTCTCCCTCTCCCTTCCTCTCTGAAACCAATTTTTTTTTTAAAAGAAAAGATGTTTTAGGCAACAGAAGCTAGCCAAGCAAAGACACAAGAGCATAAAAGAGCACGTGAATGGAACTTGAAACAATTCGGTGTCACAACATAAAAATGTGAAGTCATAAATGGGAATAAATGAGGTTAATGAAGTAGGCAGCTACTTAAAGGCCAAGAAGATCTTGACTTTATCCCGTGCCTTGGTTTTATCATGCTTCAAATCCTTCTGTAAAAATGGAGATTATAGCCCTAACTGGTTTGGCTCAGTGGATAGAGTGTCGGCCTGTGGACTGAAAGGTCCCAGGTTCAATTCCAGTCAAGGGCATATACCTTGGTTGCGGGCACATCCCCAGTAGGTGTGCAGGAGGCAGCTGATCGATGTTTCTCTCTCATTGATGTTTCTAACTCTCTATCTCTCTCCCTTCATCTCTGTAAAAAAATCAATAAAATTTATTAAAAATAAAAAATGGAGATTATAATGTACCTTTCTCACAGGGCTATTAGGAGTAAAGGCAAATGAAATGGAATAACACAGAGCACTCAGAAGACTGCCTGGCACATAAAGAGGCCGAAGTGTTTCCTAATATTAATACTATTGTCTTGAAGGTGAAGGAAACAGCTTCAAGCAGGGGAGTGACATTGTCATATTTGCATTTTGGAAAGCAGGGAAGATGAATATTGGTAGTAGACAAATTAAGAGGTTGTCACAAGAAATAGTCTAGGAAACAGAAAGTCTGCCATGCACCAAAACAGCAATAATGATGGAGTGAATTTGGCTGTTTAAAAAGTAGAAGTGAATGTGCTCTGATGCCCATTTGAATGTAGAAGATATGTGATCAGGAGAGTCCTAAATTAGGCCAAGATTAGTTTTCTTTCTGATCTCCATCCCTCCCTCCATTCTCCAATAACAAAAAGGCCATGACAACATACTTCTTCTTAAAGTTTTATTAAAGTTTAATAGTACAATTAATATTTTTTTAACCCCAGTACAAAAATACAGTTGACAACTTGACAAAAATGGCTCTGCTTAGGGCTTGAAGGTTTGAGTTTCTCCAGCAGTAACAGGGAAAACATGCTTCCAGCTGAGGCTGAGTCTAAGCACACCGCCATTCCTGCACACGCATGCGTGCAAACAGGGAAACCCAAGCAGGAGAAGAGGAAGGAAGTTGTAGGGGTTCAGAAGGAAGGCCAAGATTATTCCCAGGAGGGGAAAAAGAGAATCAGGCTGGTCTCTTTGGTGGGGTTAGAATTACTGATTTACATTTAAGGTTTATTGTTTGAAACGATAAGCAATCTCTGCAATCTTAACATTGTAGAAAAGATGCTCCTGGTCTCCCTAAACCAGCAAGAGCAGTAGAGTGGGAGGAAATGGAAGAAGATTAAAACACTTAAGTGCAAGGAGTAAACCTCCAAATGGCTCAAGTTTTGTGTCAAAAGTTATTATCCTTTACATTCAATGACAAATAGGTCAGAGGGGCAGGAGAAGGAAGTCGGCCACATGCTGCTGGATCCACAAACATGGAGACCAGCTTCTATTAGCAGAACTCTTCCACAGTGAGAGAGCTCCTTCCCACACAGGCAGGAGCAAGGTTTCCTGATTGGTTTAGTTGTTCTGAGTGATTCCTCAATATTCCCTCCCGGCTGCTCTCCTTCCGGAACATATTCATGTTACAACTCATCTTCAAGATGTTTCACTCTGTAGGCATCACCTGTCAGCCTTTCCTGAGCTTCCTTCATCCCCTGAATAACTGTGAAATAAAGGTTGCGGGGGAGGGGTGAGAGTACGAAGTAGATCTTTAATATCTACCATCTGACAACCAATATAGATTTTTATGTTTTAGGAGAAATATGAGAGTAGTATGGGATCTGGACACAAGATTTAGTTCTGGATTTTAGCCCTGGGAAGTCATTTTACCTCTTTGAATTTGTTTCGTCATCTATAAAAGGAAGTAATGCTACTTATTTTGCACAGGATTATTGCAAAAATTAAATGAGCATGGATAATGAAAGCGCTTTATAAAGCTGAAGGGTCACAAAAATGTTAGTAGTTACTTTGGCTTACCCTCCAGGATTAGAGCTGAACCCATCATAGACTGCACATGTTTACCTGACACTAGGAACAGAAAACATACTCCTACCATCCCCATTATATTTTTAAATGAACATTTCATTTATTTCATTTCCTGTCGAGGTTACAAGTGACTACCTCTGTGAGCCTCAGTTCTTCAGTTTCATGTGGGTCAGTTAGCTCCCAACTAGATTGTAAGTAGTTAGGGAAGGAGCTCAGTCTTATCTTTCCCCTATATTCTACACAGGACCTAGCCAAAAGCTAGTCACATAGGCGATGCTCAGCTAAACATGTTGAACTGAGTTTCCCATCACAGACTTCCCATATGGTTCATCCTAGTTAAATCTAGCGGCAACTTCTCTTTCAACACAAGCATACCTTGCTCAGCATTGGTGTAGAAATATTTGTAGCTGGGGTTCCCATTCTCATTGATAATTTCAGGACGCACCTTGCCACTGGGATCTATTGCAAACAAAATGGCACAGGGGTTACAATAATTACAAGACAGGTACTTCAAACACTATATGGTACACTAGGCCTTCTGGACAATGAGACCTGCCCATCTTTGCAGCCCATTATCTCACCGCCCTACTCCCTGTTTTATGTTGCAATCACAATGAACTCTTTGCAGTTCCCTGAATAGAACATCCCTCCCCCATTTCTTGGCATGTGCTGTTCCCTCTTCTTGACATGTTCCTTTTCTGTTTGATGATGATGGGATCCTATATTTTTATCTGTATTCCCCACAGAATCTAACAGAATGTTGAGTAAAGATTAGGCAGTCATTAAGTTTTTTTATAAAATTGTTTGTGGAAAGACATTTGTCTGGTTCCATTTGGCAATGCTGCTCTATGGTGTCAAGGGTAAGAATTGTGGCTTATCGGTGTCCTTGTAGTACCTCACATAGTTCTCAACTTAGTGCTGATACATAAAACGACTGTTGAATGAATAAATGGATGATCAATACTCTATTCTTTCTCACAAAAGCAGTTAGTTAATGGGAAAAACTCCTTCAGACTTGAAGTCCTGGCACTCAGAACTCTCCCCACTCTCTCTTGAAACTGCTTCTTGTTTCTTGTTTTTAGCCATTCCAGTATAGTTTCACTAGGTGGAGTCAGTGCCAAGTCATGTCTCTCTCATTCCACATCTTGGATCCCCAGATTAAGATCTTTCACCTTACCTAGGAAAAGAATTCGTGGAATATAACCCCCATCAGGGCTGAAATCTTTATCCTTGGGCTCCTCTTCATCCTATGAATTATAAACCTTAAGTCAGATCATGTTCCCTCTCTCCTCAAATCCTTTCAGTGGCTTCTCCTCTCTCACGGTAAAACCCCCAAGTCACTGCAGTGGCATAAGAGGCCCTACATGATCTGCCATCTGGGCACTTCTCTAACTTCATGTCCTACCCCTTTTTAGGCTATTTCAAGCACACTAACCTGTTTGCAGTTTCTGTCATTAAACAAGCCAAGCATGCTCCTAACACAGGTTTTTGTACTTGATTTTATCCTATGCCTGGACACATTTCCCTCATTATCCTTATGGTCACTCCCTTTTCTGTTTCAAATCTTTGCTCAAATGCTACCTTCTTTGATAACCATGTTTGCAAACTATTCCCTCTACCCTTCAATTTTAGCCATAGCACTTACCACCATCTCCCCGTATTCAAGTCCCCATAGCTAATTCCAATGAGGGCAAAAAAATTTTGCTTTGCTCTTCGCTGATTCCCAAAACATCACAGACTTGGCACAACATTAACTGTTACTGTGTTCAGAAAATTTCCAGTACTGTGTTTAAGTAAACATTATTTTATAGAATGTACATTCAAGCCCAGATAGACTTGGCTTTCAACTGAATTACATTTTGCAGGAACTCACAGTCTGCCTGTGTGATTATCCCGTTAGATCAGCTACATAAAAAGATGTAAAAACGTGTCATAATCATGGACTAAGAGTGAAGGGACTTTAAAGTTCAGTCACCTTATCCAATCCCATCTAGCCTACTTCCTCCCACAAGTGGAGGCTGGACAATTTTCTACCAGGTCTGACACAAGACTTAGTGTTAAAGGTCAAGAGAAAAATGCATACATATCAACAGCTAGCTCTGCTAAATAAGATTTTATACTATTAATTATGGCAATTCTAAAAAATTAAAACAGAAAGGAGAAACTCTGGAAGTCTTACCTCAAGATTTACCATAATAAAATTATGGGCAAGTTCTGAAATTTCTGTAGATTCAGCAAATTTGGGCTTTAAAGCTGGGGCGGGGGAGATTTTGGAAAAGAAGAAAACATCTTTGTTATATCCAAACCATAATTTGCTGAGCTGATTCATACATATAACTAATGCTTAAATCAGGATACTTGAATTCTAGTTCTGCTTCTAACACTTACTTGCATAACTATGTGACCGTGAGTGACTGACATTATTTCTTTAAAGCTTTTACCTCATTTATAAAATATAGATAATGGTATATATATATGAAAAAATTACTATTTGCTTTTTTACAGATTTCAATAATTTCCACTAGAGAAGTAATAGACAACAGAGTAACAATACCACTAATGTATTTATGTTACACTAATTATTTACACTAATTTTATACTCTGTTTCCAACTAGGATTTTGTAAGTATAGCATAAGAAACAAAACAGTCTGCCTTGGAAGTGGCAGGGTGGTATAGGAGAAAAAATACATGCTACCAAGTAAAATAACCTTGGGTTCTAATTTGGTCCTCAAGCCCTGCAGGAAGATTTTCCTAACCATGTCTCTCTGTACGTTTCAGCTTCCGCTAATGTTTACTGTCTATATGACTTCTTTAGCACTTAATCTCATACTCTACGTATCTTAATTGCCTTACCCTCCAACCCTCGGCAAATATAATTGCAAATTTCTTGGGAGCAGGCAATCTGTGTCATATATTTCTCTGGTATCCTTTAAAGCAATCAGCAGTCACTGGGTGAAAGTCACTGCTCCTAATTTTAAATGCTAGTATTTCAGAACGAATCTGAGATTTGATCATTTGCACTTACCTTTGCAAGCTCCACACCAGGATTTATGGATAATCACCATCAGGGGCAATCCACTTAAAAACAAAACCAAGAAATTATAATCTAGCAATTCCACTTCTTCATATCTATCCTAATAAAAATGACCAATTTATGAAGACAAAGATTAATACACATTCATATAGTATGATTCCAACTGGGAAAATTTTAAGACAACCTAACCAATAACAGATTATAACAAAATTACTGATAATTCTGAGATTACTGTAAATTCTGTAAATTTGGACTTTAAAGCTAGGGAGAAAAAATTGTAGAAACATCATATTTAAGTTATTAAGGTGATAACTTAAAAATGTTAATAAAAATTTTCATTGGTATAATTTTAAATTAAAAACTAGAATATAAAATTAGTAGCTGTAGTTTGTTTTTTTTTTAAATATATTTTGACTTTTTCAGAGAGGAAGGGAGAGAGATAGAGAGTTAGAAACATCAATGAGAGAGAAACATCAATCGGCTGCCTCCTGCACACCTACTGGGGATGTGCCCGCAACCAAGGTACATGCCCTTGACCGGAATCAAACCTGGAACCTTTCAGACGCTCTATCCACTGACTCAAACCAGTTAGGGCTGTAGTTTGGTCTTAATTATACAAATATGTACAGAAGAGCGAGTCACATAGTTATGCAAGTGTTAGAAGCAGAACCAGAATTCAAGGAAAACATAACAGCAGTTATTCCTGAATAATGGGATTATGGATTTTACTATACTTCTTCTATTTTTCTACAATTAAAGGTAATTTTTATAATCAAGGAGGAAAAAAAGTTTTTTCTTTTTTTAAATAATGAGTGACATAATCCACCTGAACCAGTCTTGGCCAGATGAACCTCTCCCAAATTCTCAAGGTTCAAATGACAACTTGTGGGAGGGTCCTAGGTAAGCAGTCATCCAACCACCGTAACAATACATCATCATACACTGTGTAACAAACACTGTATTTACTGCACTGATCTACTCTATAAAAGCGAAATATTAAAATTAACCATTTCTCCGAGACGGGTAAGCCACGCCCACCAGCCAATCAGAGCGGCTGTATGCAAATTAGCCCAGCCAACATGGCGGCCGCCACTCATGGACCTGAATAAAGGGCAGTTTCCATTGTGGCAGGAGCAAAAGTGAAGCTGCGCCCGCTCAGCTCAGCTCCGATTAAACTGCCCTAGCAAAACACAGATTTGAAACATTTGAAACAATGTAACAATCATAGAATCCTCTGGAGGTGAAGGAAAGAGCAGCTCCGGCCTAACCAGTAAAAGTAACAATTGTTTCATTATAGACGCTGCGAGGTGAAGCAAAGAGGAGGCTTCAGTTAGTTAGAAGGCCGCCTTAAAGGAACAGTGTATCAATTATAGAAGATAACCCCAGGCCTTCAAGGAACAGTATCAATTATAGGAGAAAAAACTCCAAAACCTGCGTCCA
>PVJC01041153.1:0-15481 GCA_004026665.1 Murina feae | reverse complement strand
TGTGTCCCATAGGTTTTGGATTGTTGTGTTTTCATTGTCATTAGTTTCCAAGATGTTTTTAATTTCTTCTTTGATCTCATTGGTAACCTGCTTGGTGGGCTTTCCAGGCCCTTTGTGGGGCATCGGGGAGCGGGAAAGAGGCAGCGGGGGGTCAGTGGCCTGCTTGGTGGGCTTCCCAGGCTCCTTGCAGGGCACCAGGAAGCGGGAAAGCAAGGTGGCGGACTGCGAAGTGGGAAAGAGGCAGTGGGGGGGGGTCAGTGGCCTGCTTGGTGGGCTTCCCAGGCCCTTTGCGGGGCACTGGGGAGCGGGAAAGCAAGGCTGCAGGGGCCGGGGTCCTGCTTGGCAGCTCCCCAGACCCCTTGGTGGCACCGGGAAGTGGGAAAGGAAGGCAGCAGGGGACGAGTGAGTGGGAAAGAGTTGGCGGCCTGCTTGGTGGCTTCCCAGGTCCCTTCTGGGGATCAGGGAGCAAGAAAAGGCTGGCCTGACCATGAGCCTCCACAGTGTGCCTGGTGGCAGGTCCCCAGCAGGTAGACACACACAGGAGGACTGCTCCGGGCCTCAGATGTAGCTGGGGGCAGGTCCCCAGTGGCCACACACACACACACACACACACACACACACAAAAGGCACCTGGCAGACTGGGGCCATCATAGGACATCCACTGAGGGGTCCTAGACTGTGAGAGGGCACAGGCCAGGCTGAGGGACTCTCTCCACCCCGAGTGCACAAATTTTTGTGCACCGGGCCCCTAGTATTTAATAACATGCTATTCAGCTTCCAAGAGTTTGAATTTTTTTGGATCATTTTTATTGTAGTTCATTTCTAATATTATGTCATTGTGATCTGAGAAGATGCTTGATATGATTTCAATCTTCTTGATTTTGTAGAGACTTTGCTTGTGACCCAATATGTGGTCTATTTTTAAAAATGTCCCATGTGTACTTGAGAAGAATGTATATTTTGCAGCTTTGAGGTGAAATGTTCTGAAGATGTCAATTCAGTCCATCTGATTTAGTGAGTCATTTAGGATTTCTGTGTCTTTGCTGATTTTTTGTCTAGAGGATTTATCCAGTGATGCCAGAGGTGTATTAAAGTCCCCTACTATGATTATATTGTTGTCTATCTCTCCCTTGTTATATTCCAGGAGTTTTTTTTATGTATTTGGGTACTCTTAGGCCTGGAGCAGGCTCGTCACGGAGCTGCTGCTCCTTGGACAGGGGTGGGCTACTCACATGTCTGCTGCTTGTGTGGTTGCAGTGCCTTGGGCTAAGGCATTGGGCAGGTCAGAGGATAGCATGCTTCAGAACTCACAGGAGCCTCCACCCAGGGTGGCTGAAAATTAGTTGACTGTGGGACCACAGCTGATTTAGCAGGTCCCTAGCAGGGGTGAGGTCTGGCTCCCTATTACAGCAGCTCTCCCCTTAAAAACACTAGGCCTGTGAAGATAGGCTGACCTTCTGGAACTGTTTACAATGGCAGTAGAGATTGTTTAGTTAAGGAAGCCCATTTAGCCTGAGCACTGTGGGATTTATCTGTGCCTCACTCACATACACGCACGCACATTCCACATGACCACACACTCCTCTTTTGGTCCCTCACTGACTTATGATCTCTCCCTCACTGCCATCTTCTTCCTGCCTCTGTAGTTGACTTGTTCGTGGATGGAGTTTCCTCTACAGATGTCTGGTTGTGAGATTCACTCTCTAGCACCTGGCCAGATAGGATAAAATTCACCTTGACAAGACACAACACAAAGGGACCAAAGCACGAATATACTCACGATCATAATAACCCCACTATAAGTGACCACCCCCAGCAGAGAGGATGGGAGCAGAATCTGTAGATGCTGAGCTTATATATGGAAGATAAGGTTAAGAATTGGAGGAATATGGTGAGGATCTCAGTTCAGTATAGAGGAAGTAGAAAGGGGATGGGTGGAAAAGAGGAAAGAGAATGAAAGAAAAGAAAAAAAATAAATTTACAAAAAATTTGATTTCAAAAATGGTATAAAAATAGCAAAATAATAATAATAAATTAAAATAAAATAGAATGATGGAAAAATAAACTGAAGAGAATTAGAAAATAATGCAACAAACACAAACAGGAAAACAAAGAAAAAAAGGAAAGGTAACAGTAATAATAATAAAAAAATAAAATAAAAATGAAGAAGTAAAATGTTCCTTTGGCTGGCTTAAGATCTCAATCTTCTGTACTGTTGTGTTTCTCCATGATCCAATTGCTGTGACCAAAAGTCTTTCTTTAGGCCAGTCTCTTTGGAGTCTCAGGGATTGATTAGGTTGCTTTTTTTTTTTTAATCCTGTTTACAGTTCAGGGTGGAATCTGGGTGTGGCTATATTAGTTGTCTGGATACTGGAGGAAGGGGTTGTCTCTTCAGGGCACAATGGCTGCCCAGCTCCCATGCTCTGGCATGAGTTAGCACCAAACTTGCTGCCACCTCTCCTGGACCCCTTTTCTTTCCAAATTCCACAACTCAGCACCTTCTCCCACACTCCAGCCATGGGTAAGTGTCTGTGTCCAAAAGGCCCTATGCGCAAGGCTCAGTGGAGAAAGGTGCTGGCCACAGAAGCGGGACAGGCTGCACCCTCGTGTGTGTGTGTGTGTGTGTGTGTGTGTGTGCGCGCCTCTCCTGCCAGCACACTTCAGTCTTTACTGATTCTGGACCCAGAAGTAGAAACCACTTTGAGGGGGGCATGCACACCCAGCCCTTTTCTGATTGTGAACCAGGATTTAGAATGCCCTGCTGACCAGCAGTTCCGCGGATTCTCTTTCCACTGTGCCTATCTCAGCAGACGCAGCTGAGTGCTGGTGCTGGCGCCAGTGCCATTTGGATTCTTTCGGATCCTCAGGGCTCAGGTCTGGCAGAATATCGTTCCCAAAGCCTTGAATTTACCTCTCTCAGGAGACTTCTGCCTTACCCAGCTGCAGGCTTTGTGGGGTGCAGACTGCTCCTGCATGCATGTGTATTCTTCTCTCCAACCTGGATTACAAACCACACCTTTATCTAGGCGAAATCTGACCTTTCTGTGAGGAGGAGCAGGACTCATCTGAGTCCTAGTCTTCACACTGTTTGAGCTCCAGTGTTCCTTGGATTGTAGCTGGTCCTCGGGTGCTGTGGTTTCAGGTTCCCTGGATGTATATGCTTCCAATAACAGCCACTCACGACAGCGCGGTGTCTGCAGCAGAGCCAGCCACTCCCGGAGAGATTCAGCAGCAGTGGAGGCTTCCCGGTTAGGGGAGCCCCATCCAGTGGTCTCCAACAGTCCCCCAGCTGTAGACTGTCTCCCAGCTGAATCTCCTCTGCCAATTCGGGCTGTATGTTACTCGTTTCAGCTGCTCACCCTGTCTGCTCCTGGACAAGGTGCAGGACATGTCCATCTATACCACTGCTATTTTCCAAGATCCTTTACACAAATATTTTGAGTTTATTCTTGTTAATGGTGTAAGTTGTTGGTCTAGTTTCATTTTTTTGCATGTAGCTGTCCAATTATACCCGCACCATTTGTTGAAGAAACTGTCTTGACTCCATTGTATTCTCTTGCCTCTTTTATTGAATATTAACTGAGTATAATGGCTTGGGTCAATTTATGGGGTCTCTATTCTATTCCATTGATTTGTATGTCTGTTCTTGTGTCAATGCTAGGCTATTTTGAGAACAGTGGCTTTGTAAAATAGTTTATATCTGGTCTTGTGATCCCTCAAACTTTGTTCTTTTTTCTCAGGATTGCTGCAGCTATTTGGGGTCTTTTTTATTCCATACAAATTTTTGTAGTGTTTGTTCTAGATTTATGAAGTATGTGATTGGTATTTTAATAGGGAATGCATTGGATTTCTATATTGCTTTGGGTAGTATGGAAATTTTAATGATGTTAACTCTACCAATACATGAACATGATATATTCTTCTAATTGTTTATATTATATTCTATCTCTTTTTCAATATTCCATAGTTTTTGGAGTACAGGTATTTTACCTTCTTGGTTAAGTTCATTCCTAAGTATATGAATTGTTTTGTTGCAATGGTAAATTGGAGTATTTTTTTAGTTTCTCTTTCTAAGAGTTCATTATTTCTGTATAAGAATTCCAACAATTTCTTGGTGTTAATTTTTTTTAATATGTATTTTATTGATTTTTTTACAGACATGAAGGGAGAGGGATAGAGAGTTACAAACATTGATGAGAGAGAAACATTGATCAGCTGCCTCCTGCACGTCCCCTACTGGGGATGTGCCCACAACCAAGGTACATGCCCTTGACTGGAATCGAACCTGGGACCCTTCAGTCCACAGGCCAATGCTCTATCCACTGAGCCAAACCGGTTAGGGCTTGGTGTTTATTTTATATCTTGCTATTTTGCCAAAATTCTTCATTAAATCTTATGGTTTTTGTGGAATCTTTAAAATTTTCTATGTATAATATCATGTCATCTGTGAATAATGACAGATTTACAAATTATTTTCCAATATGTATGTCTTTTATATTTTCTTCTTGCCTGATCACTGTTGCTAGGACCTCCAGTACTATGATAAATAAAAGTGGTGAAAGTCGAAAAACCTGTCTTTTCCCATTTTAGGGGTTTAAATGGTATTAATTTTTGTCCATTGAGTATGATGTTGACTATAGGTTTATCATATACTAGAGACCTGGTGCACAAATTTGTGCATGGGCGAGGTCCTGCTGGCCAGCCCTGATGGGGGCCATTGGGGCCAGGCCAGTGGGGGTTAGGGGCTGCATGTGGTTGGCCTGCAGGCCCTGACTCCAATAGGGTGTGGGCAACTGAGGGCTGGGCTGGTTGGGGGAAGGGGCCATGGGAGGTTCCGGGGGCCAAGTGGGGCTCGGGGCAGTTGGCCGCCACAGTGCACATCATAGCAACTTGTCATTCTGGTTATTCCAGTCGTTCTGGCATTCTGGTTGCTTTGCTTTTATATATATATTTATGGTCTTTATTATGTTGAGGTATGATACCTCTATTCCCACATTGCTGAGAGTTTTTATCAAAAATGAGTGTTGGATTTTGTTGAATGCTTTTTTCTGTGTCATTTTATATGATCATGTGATTTTTGTTTTTTAATTTGTTTATGTGATGCAGCACATTTATTGATTTGTGAATCTTGCATTCCTGGAATAAATTCTACTTGGCTGTGGTGTATAATCATTTTAATGTATTGCTGGATCTAATTTGCCAATATTTTGTTGAAGATTGTAGCATCTGTGATCATCATGGGTATTGACCTGTAATTCTCTTTCTTAGTTTTTTCTTTATCTGATTTTGGCATTAAGACAATGCTGGCCTCATAAAAAGAGCTTAGAATTATTCATTCCTCTTGGATTTTTTGGAATAATTTGAGGAGGATAGGTAATAAGTCTTCAAATATTTGGTAAAACTCTCCTGTGAAGTCATCCAGGACTGGGCTTTTGTTTGTTGTTTTATTATTGTTGTTGTTATTATTATTATTAATAGAGGCTTGGTGCACAAAAATTTGTGCACTCGGGGGGGGGGGGCCTCAGCCTGGCCTGTGCCCTCTCGCAGTCTGGGACCCCTCAGGGGGTGTTTACCTGCTGGCTTAGGCCTGCTCCCCAGGGGATCAGGCCTAAGCTGGCAGTCAGACATCCCTATGGCAGCCTGGGAGCCCTCAGGGGATTTGAACTTCCCAATGGGGAGCAGGCCTAAGCTGCAGTCAGACATACTTAACGCTGCTGAGGAGGCAGGAGAGGCTCCTACCAACACTGCTCTACTGGCAGCCATCAGCCTGGCTTGTGGCTGAGCAGAGCTTCCCCTGTAGGAGTGCACTAACCACCAAGGGTCAGTTCCTGCATTGAGTGTCTGCCCCCTATGGTCAGTGTGTGTCATAGTGACCAGTCATTCCCAATTGTTCTGCTATTAGGGACAATTTGCATATTACCTTTTTATTGTATAGAAGTAGGGGCCCAGTGACAAAAAATTGTGCACTCGGGAGGGTTCCTCAGCCCGGCCTGTGCTCTCTCGCAGTCTGGACCCCTCGGGGAATGTCCAACTTCTGGTGTGCCTGGGTGAGGGGCTAAGGGCTGTTTTCAGGCTTCCCATAGCACCTTCAGGGTTCATACACTGGGGGGTTGGAGGGCTGGTGAGCATAGGTGCAGATGTTTCCCGCTGGACGGCCCATGATCACACATACCTGTGGGCTCCCACCATTGAGGGGACACACCTGGTGTGGAGCTGGGTAGCGGACTGGGAGTGGGAGCTCTGTGGTGGACACTCGCGCATGACCCCACAGATCCCCCCAGGTGCAGAGCCAGGTGGTGGACGTTTGCACATGCCCTGCAGAGGCCCCTGGGGCAGAGCTGGGCAGCAGACTGGGGGCGGGCGCTCCTTGCTGGGTGGTGGAGGTACGACCCTGCAAGGCTCCCCCGGCTACTGAGCTGACACACCTGGCGCGGAGCCAGGTGGTGGATGGGGGGGGGGGTGAGCGCTCCGTGCTGGGCAGTGGATGCTCATGCAAGGCCCCAGAGAGGCCCCTGGTGCGGTGCTGGGTGGCGGACCGGGGGTGGGTGCTCCACGCTGGGTGGCAGATGCTCGTGCACGACCCCACAGGGGTTCCCCTGCCACTGAGTTTACACACCTGGCACGGAGCCAGGCAGCGGACCGGGGGTGGGTGCTCCATGCCAGGCAGTGGATGCTCGTGCATGGCCCTGCAGAGGCCCCAGGAATGGAACCGCCCTGCTGGCCTCCATCTTGGCTGGGTTAATTTGCATACAGCTGCTCTGATTGGCTGGTGGGTGTGGCTTGGGTGGTGGGCGTGGCTTAGGCATTTCAGAGAGATACTTTCCATATTACTTTTTTATTAGAGTAGATAGAGGCCTGGTGCATGGGTGGGGCCAGCTGGTTTGCCCTGAAGGGTGTCCTGGATAAGGGTGGTGGTACTGCTGTGGTGCCTGTCCAGCCTGAGTGGCTGATGGCTGTTTGCCGGGTGGAGTCCCTGCTGGAGTGCCTGGCCAGCATGGGTAAGGAGTTGATGGCTGTTTTCAGGCTGGCCACAGCCCCTTCATGGTAGGGGTCCTCACTGGGGTGCCTGGCCAGCCTGGGGGAAGGGGTTATGGCTATTTGGAGGCTGGCCATGACTTCTTCATGGTGGGGGTCTCCCCTGAGGTGCCTGGCCAGCCTGGGGAATGGGCTGATGGCTGTTTGCGGGCTGCCCATAGCTCCCATTGACCCAACATCCCAGCAAGGCTGGCTGGAATCAGGTTTCTGGGGTTTATTTAAATTCTACAATTGAAACTTTGTTGCCTTGAGTGGAGGCTTAGGCAGGCAAGGAAGCCTCCTATTTGCTTCAGCTCTGTGGCTTCTACAATTGAAACATTGTTGCCATGAGCACAGGCTACAGCCTGCCTAGGCAAGCAGTTTCCTCCATCACTGGTGCAACTCTAGCTCCGTGGCTTCTGGCTGCCATCTTGGCTGGGTTAATTTGCATACAGCCACTCTGATTGGCTGGTGGGCATGGCTTGGCTGGTGGGCATCACTTAGTTGTAGCAGAGTGAGGGTCAATTTGCATATTACTCTTTCATTAAATTAGATTATTATTACTATTTCTATTTCATCAGTATTTATCAGCTTATTCAAGTTTTCTGCTTCTTCCTGATTTAGTTTTGGAAGGTTGTATTTTTGTAGGGATTTGTTTATTTCATGCAGGTTGTCCAGCTTATGTGCATATAGTTGTTCATAGTATTTGTTTACAATCCTTTTGATTCCTGTGGTGTAAGTTGTTATTCACTTTTTTTAAATCTGATTTTATTTATTTGGGTTCTATTTATTTGTTTCTGATGAGTTGGGCTAAAGGTGTATTAATCTTGTTTATCTTTTCGAAGAACCAGCTCCTGGTTTAATTGGTTTTTGCATATTTTTTATGATCTGATCTTTATTATGCCTTTCCTTTTACTTACTCTGGCGTTTCTTGTTCTCTCTCTAAATCTTTAAGTTGTAGTGTTAGATAGTTTATTAGAAATTTTTTCTTATTTCTTGAGCTAGACTTTCTGTGCTTGAAGTTCCCTCTCAGGACTGCTTTCACTGTATCCCAGAGGCTTTGGACTGTTGTGTGTTCATTTTCATTTGTTTTCAGGAATTATTTTTTCTTCCTTGATTTCATTGGTGACTATTCATCTAGTCTAATAAAAGAGCAATATGCAAATTAACCATCACTCTAAGACACATAAGCCACGTCCACTAGCCAAGCCATGCCTACCAGCCAATCAGAGTGGCTGTATGCAAATTTACCCAACCAACATGGCAACCGGCAGACACGGAGCTAGAGCAAACAGGAGGCTTCCGTTGCACCAGCGGTGGAGTTGAAACTGCCTGCCTAGGCTGGCTAGGCCTCTGCTCAAGGCAACAAAGTTTCAATTATAGAAGATAAATAAACCCCAGAAACCTGATTCCAGCCAGCCTCGCTGGGACACTGGGTCAATGGGAGCTGTGGGCAACCTGAAAATGGCTCTCAGCCCCTCACCCAGGCTGGCCATGCACCCCAGTAAGGACCTGAACCCTGGAGGGACTGTGAGCAGCCTGAAAACGGCCCTCAGCCCCTCCCCTAGGCTGGCTACACCCCGATGAAGTGAGGGTCCCCACTGGGGGGCTTGGCCAGCCTGAAAACAGCCATCAGCCCCTCACTCAGGCTGACCAGGCACGCCAGCAGGTGGACATCCCCCAAAGGGTCCCAGACTGTGAGAGGTCACAGGCTGGGCTGAGGGACCCCCCTGAGTGCACAAATTTTTGTGCACTGGGCCCCTAGTTGTATAATAACATGCTATTTAGCCTCTGTGTGTCTGAATGTTTTGGGGTGTTTTCATTGTAGTTGATCTCTGTTTTCATGCCATTGTGGTTGGAATAATGCTTGGTATGATTTCAATCCTCTTGAATTTGTAGAGCCTTGTTTTGTGCCCTAGCATGTAGCTTATCTTTGATAATGTCTCATGTTCACCTGAGAAGAATGTATATTCTGTATCTTTGGTTTGAAATGTTCTATAAATTTAAGCCCATGTGACCTAGTGTTTCATTTAATGTTGCTGTTTCCTTGTTGACTTTTAGTCTACAAGATCTATCCAGTGATGTCAGTGGTGTGTTAAAGTAACCTACTATGATTGTATCCCTGTCCTCTTCCTTTAGGTCCTCCAGAAGTTTATTTATGTATTTGGGTGCTGCTATATTGTATGCATATATGTTTACCAAATTTATATCTTCTTATATCTATCATTTTAGTATTATAAATTGGCTCTCATTGGCTCTTGTAATGGTTTTCATTTTGAAGTCTATTTTGGCAGATATGAGTTTTGTTACTCTAGCTTTTTTTTTTTTTTCATCTGTCCGGAATTTTTTTCTATCCCTTCACTTTCATTCTGTGTGAGTCTTTTGTTCTGAGGTGGGTCTTTTGTAAATAGTATATATATCATGTTTTCTTATCCATTCAACTACTCTATATATGTTGATTAAAGCATTTAATCTATTTATATTTAAGGTTATTATTGATATATTCTTGTTTGTTTCCATTTCTATTGTTTATGCCTGTGTCCCTCCCTCTCTTTCTATTTTCTCTTGCAACATTCCATTTAGTATTTCTTGCATTGCTATTTTAAACAACTTAGCTCTTTTTCCTATATTTTTCCTTCTAAGCAGTTGCCTCATGGGGAAAAAAGTAACATACTAAGAGCTTTTAGAAAAAGTACTACTTATTTACATCACACATGATAACTTTTTATCTCCAGTATTAATCAAAATCACAACACACACACAGCATGTTCATCCACATTAAGTGAAAGACATGTGTCATGTCTTACTGGATAAACTTTTTGGGATGCTATTGGTTAATAAAATTGTATAGATTTCAGGTGTAAAATTCTATAATACATCCTCTGTATATTGTATTGTGTGTGCACACAATTCCCTTAAAAGGTATCCTTTGAGAAACAATTTATTTTAATAAGATGGGTAATTAAAACATGAAAAAGCCCTAACTGGTTTGGCTCAGTGAATGGAGCGTAGGCCTGTGGACTGAAGGGTTCCAGGTTTGATTTCGGTCAAGGGCACGTACCTTGGTTGCGGGCACATCCCCAGTGGGGAGTGTGCAGGAGGCAGCTGATCAATGTTTCTCTCTCATCGACGTTTCTAACTCTCTATCCCTCTCCCTTCCTCTCTGTAAAAAATCAATAAAATATATTTAAAAAAGAAAAAATACCTAGTTTACCATCATGCTACTTGTTTGTTCTTCCCTTTTGTTTTGTTTTGTTTTGTTTTGTTAATCTTAACCTGAGGATATTTTCTCCATTGATTTTTAGAAACAGTGGAAGGGAGTGGGGGAGACAGAGAGAGATACATGGATGTGAGAGAGACACATCAGTTGGTTGTCCTCCACATGCATCCCAACTGGCTCTAGGATCACGCCTGCAATTGTGCATGCCCTGGACCATAATTGAACCCACAACCCTCAATCTGCATGGGCCAATGTTTACCACTGAGCAACCGGCTAGGGCTGTCATTTTTTCTTATATCATATTTCCATGTCTTCCAATTTTGGTTTTTATTTTACGTCAACTAATGAATTTTACACACTCCATTCCTAGTTGTTATTTGGAAATGCTACTGGCTCCTCAGGCAAAAATTTAAAAACACTACTTTCTGCCCTGACTGATGTTCAGTGGTTAGAGAACTAGCCCATGCACCAAAGGGTGGTGGGTTTGATTCTGGTCAAAGGCAAGTACCTTGGTCACAGGCACAATCCCTGACCCTGGTTGTAGCGTGTTTGGGAGGCAACCAATTAATATTTCTCTCTCACATCTATGTTTTCCCCTCTGTCTATCTATCTATCTATCTATCTATCTATCTATCTATCTATCTATCTCTTTTTCTCTGTCTTTCTCTCACTTCTACTTCCTCTTTCCCTCCCACTCTCTCTAAAAGGCAATGGAATATATATCCTTGGGTGAAGATTAACAACAAATAAAAATAAATTAATAAAATATATAAGAACATCAATCTCTTGTATATGGTGAATATATAAACATCTATATATATATATCATAGCTGGGCCTTTGCTCTTTCTTCATGAGGGAATTTCTGAACAGATTCTCTGCTTATGAAGTGAAGTGGATAATTAATAAGTGAGTAATTGTCAAGGTTATTTGTTTGGTTGGTTAGTTGTGTGAGGTTTGTGACGCAGGAGGAAACCGAGTCAGAGAGTCAGGAAGATTGAAGGAAGGGAATTTATTCTGCGCTCCTGGGTGAAATCCAGAGGCCCCTGTTAGGGGCCGCTGGAGTCATTCGGTGAGGGAGTAAGGGGCATTTTTTATACAGCTGTTTAGTGAGGGCAGGGGAGCACGAGCTGTGGGCATTCCCCCGGGCGTCTTCAGGTTTCCAGGAAGGAATCTGTGTCCTCTGTCTGGTAGCTGACCTTGTGGGGGTATGCATCAACCCCTCGACCCCCTTCGGACCTAACATTCTGGCCTTTTGGTGATAGGGGGCGCAGTAGCATTCTGGCTGCTTCAAGCTAACCAAGGATGATGAGAGGGGGGTTCAAAGGCCAGAGTCAGGCAAGACAGGTCGGAGGTCGGAGGGTAGCCAAGTGTAGGGATGGACCAGGAGCTGATTTACAGTCACCCGTGACATCTCTGAGATCCAGGAGTGGATGAACTTAAGGAAGCAGGAGGGCTAGGAGAAAAAAGATGCAGAGAATTAGGGGCCCTGTCATGGATAGGACTCAGGTAGCTAAGGGGCTTTGGAATCAGCCAAAAGGATAGTTGTTCTGGGAGACTCTTGCACGTAGTTCTTCACTGAGCTTAGTCAGGTTCTGCACATTTTGCTCCACTACTCCAGACTTGATGTAGTAGCAGCATTGTTCCTGAAGAAATATGCAGGTCCCTCCTTTTTTCTGCTGTTAAGAGATCTAAGGCATGCTGATTCTGTAGGGCTATCTGGGTTATTGATGTCTCTTGCTGCTGTAGGGTGGCCAAAGAGGCGGTTATGGACTCCAGAGCTAACTGGAGCTTGTCATTGAGGTCCCGAGCAGTGACCAGACTGTTCCCTAGGCGCCCTCCCTCTCCCCCTCGGCGAGGTTTACCGAGGCAGCAACACTCACCCTTAACATGATGGACGGGGAGGGAGGCGGTCCTATGGGTGGGTGTAGGTTGATCAGGGCCAGGAGAAGGAGGAGGGGAAGGGCAACTAAGGAGGACCTTATCAGAGCCCAAAACCTCACATTTATAGAAGTCATGCTGCTCCAGGGTCCTCTTGAGCCTGGAGAAGTGGTGCCACAACGGATCGCCAAGTACTTTGGCCATGGTGGGGGTTGTAAGGATTACAGTGTGAGGTCCTGTCCACCTAGGCTCCAAGGCTTTTTTATGTAGATTCTTAAGGAAGACAGAGTCACCAGGGTTAAGGGCTGGTCCTTGGGAGCCTTGGTTGGTCGGTTCTGGCTTGGGCAGGAATCTGTCCACATGTTATTGGAGCAGCTACCCGAGTAGGGACAGACGTGGAAGATCAGCACCCAGGGGAGGAAGATCAGTAGGGAGATGGTGGTTGAACAAGAAGGGTCTCCCATATAGAAGCTCAAAAGGACTCAAGAAGGTGGGTTCTTTGGTATAGCCCAGGTTCCGGTCAGGGCCATGGGCAGGAGGTCCAGGCAGGAGCTGTGTATTTCTAGAGAGAGTTTAGTTAGATAGTCTTTAAGGAGACCATTAATTCTCTCTGTCTTACCAGTTGAAGTCAGGATTTTGAGGAATAGGAGATGGAGTTCCTGCATGCGAGAGGGGGCAAGGAGAGATAAGGATCGGTGGGACAGAAGATCCTGTAGTCTGTGGGTGGAGGAGACCTGTAAGGGATGTTGGAGGCAGATTTTTTTGAGCCTTCTTGGTGAGAATGGCAGCTGCAGCCAGAGTCCAGAGGCAGGGTTGCCATCCGTGGACCATGGGGTCAAGCTGTCTGGACAGGTAGGCTACAGGGGTGACGGTTGGCCCTAGGGCCTGGTTGAGGACTCCAATAGCTATCCCCTGTCTTTCTTTATTAAAAAGTTAGAATGGCTTAGAGGTGTCCAGGAGAGAGAGAGTTGGGGGGTGGGATGCCAGGAGGGTATCTCAGAGCTTAGAGAAAGCCTGACAAATGAGGGAGGGTGAGGAGAGGGGGGCCGGTGGTGTTTCTTTAGCGGCCTGGTATAGGGGCTGGAGAAAATGCAGGGGGAGGAGGGTGCAAGTCCCACAGCCTGCTCCCAGGCCTCCAGCCTAGATTTTAAAACTGCCTCATTTTTCCTAAAGGTAATGATCTCAGTTAAGGAAGTTGTTCTTTGAGAAGGGTGGAGTGGAGGAGGGGGCGTGGGGTGAGAAGATGCTGATGTCAGAGCAGTTTTCAGAGCATTAAAGGGATGAAAATGTTGGCCTTTGGTATCTAAAGGCTCAGTGAGGGGGTCCCCTCATCATGTAACCTGGAGGCGAGAATACCCAGTGAGCCTGAGAAAGGAGAAATTTTCTTTATCAGAGGAGGGGACAGTATTAGAGAAGATAAGGAGATAAGGTGTTTACAGTCCCAGGGATGGCTCAGCCTTGTGGGGTTGCAAATTCGGCCGAGGGGAGGGAAATGAGGAGGGGTCCTTAAGTATGATTTTGACTGGGGCATGAAAGCATGGCTAAGAACGAGTTTGTTACAGGGCTATTATCAAGGGGACAGGGAAGGGGTCCGGTGGTCAGTGTTCAGGTGGATTTGCCATCAATACCCATGACCGAGATCATGGAAGGAAAGTAGCCCTGACTGGACAGGGAAGGCAGCCCTGTGTTGACCAAGAAGGAGACTCACTTACCTGCTACCTTCAGCATTACACTCAATGAGGATGATGTTGCGGTCATCAAGTCTGGGCTCCTTCAGGCTTCAGCCGATCCCAGCATGGCCAGAGGTGGGTCATGACCTGGAAGGGCAGTCCCTTTTCCAGTGGTCACTTTGACCGCACACTTGGTAGAGCTTGGTTGGACCAGTGGCCTCCATTTCCGCATTTGTCTCCAGGTGGCATTCATCCCTCGTTGCACCCCAACTGTGCACAGCCCCCTTGGGGCCATGCAAGGCTGCCGTCAGCCTACAGGGCTGCAACCAAGGCTTGAGTTTGCAGGTCCACCTTCTGTTGAAGGCAGGCTGACTGCCAGCTCTTCACGGGCATTAAAAACCTTAAAGGCCATGTTCACTAGATCTCGGACCAGGGGTCTGAGGGAATTTCTTGGAGAGGACAGAGGAAAGGAGAGAGGCTTGTGCACACATGTGTGCTAACTGTCTGGGTGCCTGGCTTGGGTAGGGGAGGGTGGGGTGGAGGTGGCTGGCTGGTATTCAGGCAAGAACCTCTGCGGCAGTGAGAAGGCTAAAAAGGGCTAATTCAAAGGAAGCCCTGATATTCTGGGGGAATGACTTTCAGCTGAGACATTGCCTCCTTCACCAAAACTGGATTAGCAAAACAAGCCAGGAGCCCTGCCCTGAGGGAGGGGTGGATTGTTAGCTGATATAGTAACCTTGGAACACCTGGGGAAGGGAGGTTGGGAATTGCAATTCCTCCAGGCCCTGAAGGGAGGGAACATATTTGCAATACAATGAACTCAGGAAGCATATAAGGGGCAAGGTTCCCTTGTGTTGCTTTGCTCTGATTTGGAACTTTCCCAGAGACCGTGCATGCATTATTAAAGCTGTGATTTCTCCACTCCACTCCTTCAAAGAGTTTTTTTGGTCTTTCTGCAACAGCAGCAGGGCTGTGGGCTCCCAGCTGGAGGTGGCTGTGAGCCCTGGCAGTCAAGGGGGTGGTGGGGAGTGACAGGAGAGGGGCTGGAGGGGGGAAAGGGGGTACAGACTGAGGGAGAAGGCTGAGGAGAACTCACAGACCCAGGGGAGAAGTTCCTCAAACCGCATGCAGACTGAAGGAAGGGACCATGGGGGTGGAGGGCTGAGGTGGCATTCGGGAGAAGACCTGAAAGCAGAGATAGGTGTCCAAAATTGATGAAGGTTTTGACAATTGACCTTCAAAGAGGAAGGCCATATTGCAGCTCCTGCATGCCTGGCACAGCAGCCAGTGAGTGCACCCTCTGTGGTGGAACAAGGCCACTGGCCCCAGCAGGTGGCTCTGAGGCTGGGCGTGCAGGAAGTGTGCAGGCCAAGGGCAGGGGCAGTGGCAGGGGCACGGGGAGGTAGGGAGAAGGGCTGGAGTGAGGGGTGGGGTGGGGTGGGGGGTGTGTAGGACTCGAGCCTCTGCCTGTCTGCAGCTCTGGAGGGGAAGGTGGCTGCCACAGGGGTGGGGTCGGGTCAGCCTGGATTTCTTACAGAGGGAAGGAGAAGAGTGGAAGGGCATGGTCGCTAAGGCGGAAGGACCGGCAGGGGTGTTGGAGGAGGGGACGACAGGAGGGCATGCACCTGGGTGCTGGGGAGGGAGAGGAGAGGACAGAGAGCCACCAGGTGGCAGGGAGTCAGCATCCAGAAAGAGAAG